>JAJPUD010010200.1:40591-54764 GCA_023553655.1 Myrmecobius fasciatus | reverse complement strand
GAAATGTGGACCACAACATAACATTCTCATACTCCTTGATTGATGTTTGCTTACATTGTGTTTCCTTTATCTGATATATCGTTTGTGTAGATAAGATTTTTCTTGCACACCAATGATAAGTTTGGAAATATGTATACATATATTCGATTTGCCAATATTTTAACATAATTAACATGTAGTGGATATCCTGCCATCTAGGGGAGGGGTGGGGAGTTGGGGGGAAAAATTTGTAACGGAAAGCTATGTAAGGGTTATTGTTGAAGAATTACCCACACATATGTTATGCAAATAAAATAAAAATTTAAAAAAATAAAAAATTAAAAAAAAATAAAAAAAATAAAAAAAAAATCCTTTCCAAAATCCTTGGGGAAGCCTCTTAGAAAACAGGTCTGGGGGGCAACTAGTTGGTGTAGTGGATAGAGCACCAGCCCTGAAGTCAGGAGGACCTGAGTTCAAATCTAGCCTCAGATCTTAATACTTCCTGGCTGTGTGACCCTGGGCAAGTCACTTAACCCTTGACACAGAAAGAGAGAAAGAAAGAAAGAAAGAAAACAGGTTTGGTTAACAGGTCTAAGATTAAAAAGTTCTTAGGAATATGAATTCAGAATAATTGAATTTGATTCATTCCTGGGGATCCCCACTCACCTGCTAGGGTCCTGCTAGGATACATCTCATGTAAGAGGAGTTGCCTAAGAGGGAGTGAACTTAGTTACTAAACAATTCTGGAACATTAGCCCAAAATGTATTGTGATCTTGTTCAGCATTCCTATAACTTACCTGATGATGTCTGATGGGGCAGATAAGATATGTTGGATAATGTAAGCAGCTATACTTGTTTGGACGTGTCTCTCTCCAAGCTAAAAAATAGAAGATAAAAAGAACCTATATCTATATATATATATATATACACATACATATATATATATATGTAAAAATATTTATAGCAGGTCTTTTCTGATGGCAAGGAATTGAAAATCGAGGAGATACCCAATCAATCTAAAAGGAAAAAAAAATGAGAAAAAACAAAATGCAAGCAAACAATAACAAAAAAAGTGAAAATACTATGTTGTGATCCACCCTCAGTTTCCACAGTCCTCTCTTTGGGTATAGACTCTCATCATCACAAGACCATTGGAACTGGCCTGAATCATCTCATTGTTGAAGAGAGCTACATCCATCAAAATTGATCTCTGTATAATCTTGCTGTTGCCATGTACAATGATCTCCTTATTCTTCTCATTTCACTTAGTATCAATTCAAGTAAGTCTCTTCAGGCCTCTCAGAGATCATCCTGCTGATCGTTTCTTATAGAACAATAATATTCCATGACATTCATATACCATAACTTATTCAGCCATTCTCCAAGTGATGAGCATACGCTCAGTTTCCAATTTCTTGCCACCAAAAAACATTTTTGCATATATGCATTTTTTCCCTTTTTTATGATCTCTGGCATATAGGCCCAGTAGAGACACTGCTGGATCAAAGGGTATGCACAGTTTGATAACCCTTTGGGCATAATTCCAAGTTGTTCTGCAGAATATTTGAATCAGTTCACAACTCTACCAATAATGTATTAGTGTCCCAGTTTTCCCACATCCCCTCCAACATTCATCATTCTCTTCCTGTCATCTTTGTCAATCTGAGAGGTGTGTAGTGGTACCTCAGAGTTGTCTTAATTTGCATTTCTCTGATCAATAGTGATTTAGAGCACCTTTTCCTAAGACTAGAAATGGTTTTAATTGTCTGTTCATATCCTTTGGCCATTTATCAATTGGAGAATGGCTTGAATCTTATAAATTTGAGTCAATTCTCTATATATTTTAGAAATGAAACCTTTATCAGAACCATTGAATGTAAAAATTTTCCCCAGTTTATTGCTTCCCTTCTAATCTTGTTTACATTGGTTTAGTTTGTACAAAAACTTTTAAATTTAATATAATCAAAATTATCTATTTTGTATTCAATAATGTTCGTCTTTGGCCACAAATTCCTTCCTTCTCCACAGATCTGAGAGGTAAACTATTCTTCTTCTAGTTTGCTTATAATAAAACTCTTTATGTCCAAATCATGACCCCATTTCAACCTTATCTTGATATAGGGTTTTAGGTGTGGATCAATGCCTAGTTTCTGCCATACTAATCTCGGAAATAAATTTTAAGAGGCTATTGCAGTAATACACTTGAGATGTAATAAAGACCTGAACTAGTGGATATGTAAACAGTGAGTGGTGAGTGTGTGTGTGCTAGAAATGGAAGTAGAAAGAAAAAAATAATCAAAATATGTAGGGTGAGTGAGTTAAGGAGTCAAGGATAAACACCAAAGTTACAAACCAGGATTAATGAAAGAATACTGAACAACTTATGCAGAGAACAGATAGGGAATGATTTTTGAGAAGATAGTATACACTTTGTTCTGGATATTGAGTTTGAGATGTGTATGGAGCATCTAGTTCAATATGCAGTTTGTGATACAGGACTGGAGTGTGGGAAAGATAAAGTTTGGGAGTCATCTGCACAGAGATGATCATTAAACACAAAAAGGTTCCTTAATTTAATGACGATCTCACCAAGAGAAAGTATAGAGAGGAAAAAATAAAAGAGGTTGTAGAAGTCTTGTACAGTCATAATTAGTGTGAGCAATATGTATGGAAAATTTAGCAAGAGAAACTGAATACAAGTTGAACAGGAAAGAGGAGAGTCAACGAAAGTATGGTGTCGCAACAGCTCATCAGGGAGCTAGTGTTCAGGAAGACAAGGCAGTCAACAATATCAAAAGCTACTGAGAAATCAAGGAGAAGAAGGCATTAGATTTGGTGTTTAAGAGATCATAGGTAATTTTAGAAGCAGCACTTTCAGTTTTCTTATAGTGTTAGAAGTCATAGTGAATAAAGTTTAGAAGAATGAGAGGAAAGCAAACAAGAATAATGAGCATAACTGTGGACAATAAAGAGATAAAGGAAGCAAGCGGGGAGGAGGGGAAAATGCAGGAAGGAAGGAAGAGAGATATGGAGAAAGTGAGGAGAGAAAGCAAAAGAGGAAGCCCACATTTATCTATGTGTTGCGCAGGGTACTAACTTCTGAAAACAACTACAAGCAAGACAATTTAAGGGGTGAGGGGAAGGAAAGCATAAAGGATTGCTGTAAATGAGAGGATAGGTGCATACTTTGGAAATGTTTGGGAAGTGGTATTGGGACCTGATTGGGAGCCAGATGAGAGGAAAATTCACTTATTAGATAGAACTCAGCTTCCTAGGGGCAGAATCCAAAATTCCAAGGGGGAAATAGGGAAGTTTCCTAGGCCATTTCCCCCTTTTATACAATAATAGACTGCATATTTTCAGTTTACAAAGCATTTTTGCATTGTTTCATTTGATCCTCACAGATTTGGTAGAACAGTTATTACTCCCATTAGACAGAGAGAAAACATGCTAATATTATAGTGGATTTTTTTCTATTAAGACCAATGAGTGATATAGCAAGATCTTTTCACTCTTCCAGGGAATCTTAAATGATTTTGATGCTCACAGAAGAGCCTGTGTAGTATTTTTGTTCTAAGGGAAAAGTTGGAGTATGTTGTTGTTGGTTATTTTGTTTTCAGAGGCAATAGTCAGTGTAGAGTGCTGAACTTATTGCTTATATTAAGCCTCTGGATAAAATTATCCTCTTGGCTCAAAAGGTCATTTGCATAGGATTATCCTCAATGCTGGAGATTGCTCAATGCCTATGAACTATGATATTATGGTGGAAAGGAGAGATCTTGGTCTTCTTTGGTCTTCCAAATGAAATACAGCTTCTCTACCTGTCAGCTTCTACCTAGAACCTTTCTTTCCCTTCAGGAAACTGAAGAGTCTAAAAATTCATGCCTTTTCCTCTGATAGCTGGTACAGACCCTCATCTCCTCACTCCTGGAAAATTACAATAGCCTACTGGTGGATCTACCTGCCTCCAGTTTGTCCCCACTCCAATTCATCTACCATTCTGCCCCTAAAGTGATTGTCCTAAAGCTCAGGTCCTGTCACATCACTTCCCCCCAACCCTCTGTCCAGTAAACTCCAGTGGCTTCCTATCAGCTCCAGAATAAAATACAAAAATTGTTTGGCATTCAAAACATTTCATAACCCATCTATCTCTTACCTTTCCAATCTTCTTATATCTTGTACTTCTCACCATATACTCTGTGATCCAATCAACACTCACTATCTCTCTAAGCTCTGGATATTTTCCTGGATGATCCATATGCCTGGAATTTCCTCTCTCATCTCTAATCCAATTAGCTTTTCTGGCTTTCTATATGTCCCAACTAAAATCCTATCTTTTACAAAATGGTGTCAAAGTCAAATAAAAAAGGGGCCACTACACCATACTCAGACACCTTTGGCAGCCTATTGACATAGAAAACCACATATTAATATTAGCTATGTTTTATTATATTTTTATTAATTTTGCTACATTTTTTTTCAGTTACATCTTAATTTGATTTGGGCTGCACTTAGGGGACCCATTTGCCAAATGTTTGACATATCTATTCTATAGGAAACTTTTTTCAATTCCTCAATTTTACTGCCTTTCCTCTCAATTATTTCTTATTTATCCTATGTATAACTTGTTTGGAAATATTTGTTTGTATATTGTTTCCTCACTTAGGGTATAAACTGCTTGAAAACAGGTTATCTCTCTTGCTTCTTTTTTATTTCCAGAATTAGGACTGTGTCTGGAACTTTATAGTCACTTTAACATTTATTGGATGACTAGTACTCTGAGAAAAATAGAGAGTTGGGATGTACAATAAAGAAATATTTTGAGAAACCTCCTTGTATCCGTCTTCCCCAGCCTTTCCCCTCTTCTCCTTTTCTTTAATATTTACTGTACTGGCTTTTAGCCAGTCCTGGCTTAGGTAAATGCTGATGAGGAGGAGATAGCTGAACAGGTGTTACTAGATACATTTTTCCAGGTCATTTGCATGTTAAACCCGCCTACTCTTTAGATTTCTATGAGGCTAATATAGTTGTCATCATCTTTGTCATAATCATTGTTATTTCTATAACTAACACTTAATATCGTACTTTAAAGTTTGCATATACCTTTAAATACATGATCCCATTTGAGCCTCAAAACCATCCTGTGAGAGATAGTACAGAATTATATCTATTTTTCAGCTAAGAAAATTGAGGCTTGGAGAAAATGAGTGATTTGCCCATGGTCATGCAGCTAAATAAGTACCAGAAGTGAGATTTAAACTTCCTCTTTCTGATTGCAAGTCCAGATTCTATTCATTATAGCATCCTGCTTGTCCATATTCCTGAAGCACCCAGATTTAACTACCATTTTTTACCAGTTTTACCATAACTACCATGTGGGAAATGACTACTCCCACAATCATTCTTTCTTTTTTAATTAAAGCTTTTTGTTTACAGAACATATGAGTGATTTTTCTACATTAACCTTTGCAAAAAAAAAAAATTGTTTTGTTCCAAATTTTTCACCTTCTTTCCCCCACCCCCACTCCTAGATGATAGGTAGTCTAATACATGTTAATTATGTTAAAATACTTGACAAATTGAATATACATATACATATCTATACAGTTATCTTACTGCACAAGAAAAATTAGATCTAGAAAGAGAAAAAAAAACAACCTAAGAAGGAAAACAAAATGTAAGCAAATATTCAGAGAAAGGCCTCTCTCTGGATGTATATGACTATCTTCATCACTGAACAACAGGAACTGGTTTGAATCACTTCATTGTTGAAGAGAACCATGTCCATCAGAATTGATCATTGTATAGTCTTGTTGCCTTGTATAATGATCTCCTGGTTCTGCTCATTTCACTTAGCATTAGTTCATGTAAGTCTCTCCAGGCCTCTCTGAAATCATCTTGTTGGTCCTTTCTTATAGAACAATAATATTCTATAACATTCATATACCATAATTTATTCAGCCATTCTCCAATTGATGGGCATCCATTCAGTTTCCAGTTTTTGCTACTACAAAAAGGGCTGCCCAAACACAAATATGTTGGTCCCTTTCCCTCTTTTAAGATCTCTTTGGGATATAGGCCCAGTAGAAACACTGCTGGGTCAAAGGGTATGCACAGTTTGATAACTCTTTGAGCATAGTTCCAAATTGCTCTCCAGAATGGTTGGATCCATTCACAGTTCCACCAACAATGTATCAGTGTTCCAGTTTTCCCACATCCCCTCCAACATTCATCATTATCTTTTCCTGTCATCTTAGCCAATCTGACAGGTATGTAGTGGTATCTCACAGTTGTCTTAATTTGCATTTCTCTGATCAATAGTGACTTGGAGCACCTTTTCATATGACTAGAAATAGTTTCAATTTCTTCATCTGAAAATTGTCTGTTCATATCTTTTGACCATTTATCAATTGGAGAATGGCTTGAATTCTTATAAATATGAGACAATTCTCTATATATTTTAGAAATGAGGCCTTTATCAGATCCTTTGAATATAAAAATGTTTTCCCAGTTTATTGCTTCCCCTCTAATCTTGTCTGCATTAGTTTTATTTTTATAAAACCTTTTTAACTTGATATAGTCAAAATTATTTTGTGATTAATGATTAATGATGATCTCTAGTTCTTCTTTGGTCACATATTCCTTCCTTCTCTATAGATCTGAGAAGTAAACCATCCTATGTTCTAATTTGTTTATAATATCATTCTTTATGTCTAGATCATGAATCCATTTTGACCTTATCTTGGTATACGGTGTTAGGTGTGGGCCAATGCCTAGTTCCTTCCTTACTAGTTTCCAATTTTCCCAGCAGTTTTTGTCAAATAATGAATTTTTATCCCCAAAGCTGGGGTCTTTGGGTTTATAAAACCCGAGATTACTATAGTCATTGACTATTTTATCCTGTGAATCTAACCTATTCCACTGATCAACTACTCTGTTTCTTAGCCAGTACCAAATGGTTTTGATGACCACTGCTTTATAATATAGTTTTAGATCTGGTACAGCTAGACCACCCTCATTTACATTTTTTTTTCATTAATTCCCTTGAAATTCTTGACCTTTTGTTTTTCCAGATGAATTTTGATGTTATTTTTTCTAGGTCAATAAAATAATTTCTTGGGAGTTTGATTGGTATAGCACTAAACAAATAGATTAGTTTAGGTAGTATTGCCATCTTTATTATATTCACTCGACCTATCCAAGAGCACTTGATATTTTTCCAATTGTTTAGACCTGGCTTTATTTGTGTGGAGAGTGTTTTGTAGTTTTGCTCATATAGATCCCTACTTTCCCTTGGCAGATATATTCCCAAATATTTTATACTATCAACAGTTATTGTAAATCAATTTCTCTTTGTATCTCTTGCTGTTAGCTTTTGTTAGTGATGTATAAAAATGCTGATGATTGGGGCAGCTAGATAGTGCAGTGGATAAAGCACCGGCCTTGAAGTCAGGAAGATCTAAGTTCAAATCAGGTCTTAGACACTTAATACTTCCTAGCTGTGTGGCCCTAGGCAAGTCACTTAACCCCAAATGCCTCAGCAAAAAAAAAAAAAAAAAAAAAAAAAGAAGAAGAAGAAAGAAAGAAAACAATGCTGATGATTTGCATGGATTTAGTCTGTATCCTGCAACTTTGCTAAAGTTGTGCATTATTTCTTATAGTTTTTTAGTTGATTCTCTAGGGTTCTCTAAGTATACCATCATATCATCTGCAAAGAGTGATAATTTGGTTTCCTCATGACTTACTCTAATTCCTTTAATCTCTTTTTCTTCTCTTATTGCCAAAGCTAGCATTTCTAAAACAATATTGAATAATAGTAATGGTGATAGTGAGCAACCTTGTTTCACCCTTCATCTCTATCCTCAGAATCATTCTTACTATTACTTCTTGATGACTGACTCTGCTCAGGATAATCGAGATCAAAAGCCAACATCAAAAAGAAAGCAGAAAACTGGGGGAAATTTTTTTAAAAACAATTCTTTAGATAAAGGTCTGACATCTCAAATATTTAAAGAACTTTGTCAAATCTACAGGAATGCAAATCATTCCTAGGGATGTGGACATCCCTAGAAAATATACTGTCAAGGTAAATGAAGTTAATCTACAACACTCAAAATTTTATCATTCACTGTAACAGATGGTTCCACATATGGGTAGTGTGGTACTGGTTGATGGAGGAACTGTTTTTTTGGCATCAACTATGTTTTGGTTCAGCTTACCCTCCATGTTGACAATGGACTATTCCCTCTCAGAGAAGCACTCTAATCTGTTGACAATTCTTTTGGTAGTCTTTTTGCTTTGGAACCATCATTTGTGTTGAATGCAAATTTTTATCTTAGAAAGAATAAGTCTATGATCAGTTCAGTACTCTGCACCACACATTGCTTTCATCACTCTTACATTCTGTCTGTTTCTTCTCCTTACAATCATAGTCTATTAAATTCCAGTGTTTGCTGTGAGAGTGCATCCATAAGTTTTATTGCATTTAGGTAAATGGAATATAGTATTGGTGATGAGAAACATGAGATACAAAAGTCTTCAATAGTAATGATCACTGCTATTGCTGTTTCCAACTCCATTCCTCCCAAGGACTCCCTGCCATGTTGGATAGTCTTAATCTACTCCAGCATTAAAAATGATAACTTTGTCCTCTTTTGGCATACTGATGATAAGGGTCTCCAGGTCTTCGTGAAATTTTTTCTTTGATTTCATCACGGTTTGTCATGGTGGGAGCATAGACATTGATGATGGTGGCGTGGCATTTTTCTGCAAGCCACAATCATGAATTGTCATGAGTCTATCATTCATTCCTTTTGGAAGGCATACAAGCTTGTTACTGGATTAGTTCTGATTGCAAAATCTACACCAGCTTCACAGCACTCTCTTTTACTATGGCCACTCCAGAAAAACATGTATCCAGCTCCTACTTCATTAGCCTTGCCTTCATTTGCCAGTCTTGTTTCACTAAGGGTCATCCTATGAAACACATACTAAGTCACACTAGCTGATTTAGGTCAACTAGGTAGCAAAGTTAATAGAGTATCAACTTAGAGTCAGAAGGACTTGAATTCAAATATGGCTTCAGACACATGTATGAGTCTGGGCAAGTCACTTAATTCTGTTTGCATCAGTTTTCTCATCTGCAAAATGAACTAGAGAAGGAAATGGCAAATCCCTCCATCATCTTTGCCAAGAAAACCCCAAACATAATCAAGAAGAATCAGATTCAATTAAATAACAATTGCTGCTGAACTATGAGTTAAGTATCATTGCTTTGGAATAACAAAAAAAAAAAATCGCTTTATTAATCCCTTAGTCTTGTGATAGCCACAGAGTATCAGCATCAAGGGCATAGTCTGCTGAGCCAGGAAAAGATTGTAAAAAGGAAAATAGATCCCTAGACACATAACCACACATATTTGGTGAAGTAGAGCTATACAGTGATACTCTGTTTGTTGATGGAGAAAATATAAACAAAAATGAGAAAGATCTAAGTGCATCCCCTCTTGTCTAAGATGCAATTTGCAGCATTTCCAAATCTCTCGATACAGTTAGGAAAAAGAGTAGAAAAGATAAGGATTGATAGGAAATCAGTATAACAATTACAGAATTTTAATAAGGGTGTGAAATGGCAACTAAAATAAAAACATGAATGTTTCCGTTCCATCCTAGGAGAAAGGATTTTCCCTGTCTCTTTTCCTCCATCTATTGCTCTTTTGCTTCTACTCTACCTCTTAGTGGGCAGGAACACCATAGTGGAGAAGATCAAAGGGAAAGAAATGTAACAAGGGAGAGAGAGGAGGAGTGGTGAGTATTCTAGAGAGGTTTTCTTTTCAAAAGAAGTTAAATTATGAAAGCCAATCAAAAGAATTGGAATGTTCTTATACTTTAAAGCACTCCACCTTAATATTTGATTTTAAAAGTTTTTTAAGTGTCTAAATGGATTGCATCATTTATACAAAAGCTTGCTGTTTTAGGCACATATTTTTTCTGGATACATCAGAATTAGTTCCTTATCTCTAAAGTGACCTTAGTTCTCTGCTACCACTAAGGCAAACCAGGTTTTTGTGAGAATGTAAGAAGAAGGAAGAAGTATGAGATATTTAAAGTTATAGAGGTGCTGAGATTCAACTCCAATGGCTGGGGAGAGCTAATATTCAAATTTTAAATTTCAAAATTCAAATATTCAAAACATCACCTCAGAAATTAGCAAATAGTATAAATCAAGGCTTCATTTATTGTTTTGTTGATTATTTAGGTTTAAGAAAATGATGGAGAAAATATTAATAATTCTAACCCTTGAAAGGGTATATTCAATACAATATTGAATATACACGTGAAGTCATACAAAACATTTTCATATTAGTCATGTTGCAAAAGAAAAAACAAAAAAGCAAGAAAAAATTTAAAAAGTATGTTTTCATCTGTATTTAGAGTTCGTCAGTTCTCTTTCTCTGGAGGAAGATAGTATTTTTTTCATCATGTGTCCTTTGGAATTGCCTTGGATAGTTGTCTTGCTCAAAGTAACTGAATGTTTCACAGATTATAGTCCTTACACTATTGCTATCACTGTGTACAATGTTCTAGAACTTTACATTCCAATGGGGAGGGATAATACAAATAGGGGAGTCCTGACAAGGATAGAATATTGTATTTCAGAAAGTTATAGGGACGGTGAATAAAGTCACCACATAGTAGATTAATTATAATGTAATTTGCACTTTATTCCACTGATCTACTCTATTTTTTACCCAGTACCAGATGGTTTTTATTTTATTTTATTTTATTTGCAAAACATATGTATGGGTAATTCTTCAACATTGACCCTTACATAGCTTTCTGTTACAGATTTTCCCCCCAACTCCCCACCCCTCCCCTAGATGGCAGAATATCCACTACATGTTAATTATGTTAAAATACTTGACAAATCGAATATATGTATACATATTTCCAAACTTATCATTGTTGTGCAAGAAAAATCGTATCTATAAGAAAAAAAAATCTGAGAAAGGAAACACAATGCAAGCAAACATCAATAGAGAGCATGGAAATGTTATGTTGTGGCCCACATTTCACATCTCTCTCTCTGGGTGTATATGGTTTTCTTCACTGAACAATTGGAACTGGTTTGAAACATTTCATTGTTTCAGAGAGTCATGTCCATCAGAATTGATCGTCTTATAGTATTGTTGTTGCCGTGTATAATGATCTCCTGGTTCTGCTCATTTCACTCAGCATCAGTTCATGTAAGTCTCTCTAGGCCTCTCTGAAATCATCCTGCTGGTCGTTTCTTAAAGAACAATAATATTCATATACCATAATTTATTCAGCCATTCTCCAATTGAAGAGCATCTATTCAGTTTCCAGTTCTAGCCACTACAGAAAGGGCTGCCACAAACATTCTTGCACATGTGGGGCCCTTTCCTTCCTTTATGATTTCTTTGGGATATAAGCCCAATAGAAATGCTGCTGGGTCAAAGGGTATGCACAGTTTGATAATTTTTTGAGCATAGCTTCAAACTGCTCTCCAGAATGGCTGGATCCATTCACAGTTCCACCAACAATGTAGCAATGTCCCAGTTTTCCCACATCCCCTCCAACATTCATCGTTATCTTTTCCTGTCATTTTAGCCAATCTGACAGGTGTGTAGTGGTACCTCAGGGTTGTCTTGATTTGCATTTCTCTGATCAATAGTGATTTGGAGCACCTTTTCATATGACTACAAATAGTTTTAATTTCATCATCTGAAAATTGTCTGTTCATATCCTTTGACCATTTATCGATTGGAGAATGGCTTGAATTCTTATAAATATGAGACAATTCTCTATATATTTTAGAGATGAGACCTTTATCAGAACCCTTAAATATAAAGATGATTTCCCAATTTATTGCTTCCCTCCTAATCTTGACTGTATTGGTTTTGTTTGTACAAAAACTTTTTAACTTAATATAGTCAAAGTTATCTATCTGGTTTTCAATTAAGAGTTCCAGTTCTTCTTTGGACATAAATTTATTCCATCTCCATAGGTCTGAGAGGTAAACTATATTACGTTCCTCTAATTTACTTATAGTATCACTCTTTATATCCAGATCATGAACCCATTTAGATCTTATCTTGGTATGTGGTGTTAGGTGTAGGTCAAGCCTTAATTTCTTCCACACTAGTTTCCAATTTTCCCAGCAGTTTTTGTCAAATAGTGAGTACCTATCCCAGAAGCTGGGGTCTTTGGGTTTATCAAAAACTAAATTGCTATAGTTATTGCCTAGTTTGTCTTGTGATTCTATCCTGTTCCACTGATCGACTACTCTATTTCTTAGCCGGTACCAAATGGTTTTGATGACCGCTGCTTTGTAATATAGTTTTAGATCTGGTCCAGTACCAGATGGTTTTTATAGTTACGATTTTATAATACAATTTAAAATCTGGTATGGATAGACTACTTTTTTTAACATTTTTTTTTCATGGATTTCCTTGATATTCTTGAATTTTTGTTCTTCCAGAAGAACTTTGTTATTTTTCTAGCTTGATTTGTATGGAACTGAATAAATAAATTTAGGAAGAATTTTCATTTTTATTGTATTGGTTTGGCCTACCCATGAGTAATTAATATTTTTTTCAATTGTTTAGCTCTGACTTTATTTGTGTGAAAAGTGCTTTATAGTTGTGTTCAAATAGTCCCTGAGTTTGTCTTGGCAAGTAGATTCCCAAGTATTTCATATTGTCTACAGTTATTTTAAAATGAAATTTGTCTTTTTATATTTGACTGCTGGCCCTTGTTGGCAATGCTAATGATTTATGAGGGTTTATTTTGTATCCTGCAACTTTGCTAAAGTTGTTAATTATTTCAAGTAGTTTTTTAGTTGTTTCTTTAGAATTTTCTAAGTATAACAGATTATCTGCAAAGATTGATATTTTTGTTTCCTCACTGTCTATTTTAATTTCTTTAATTTCTTTTTCTTCTCTTATTGCTATAGCTCACATTTCTAGTATAATATCAAATAATATAAATGATAATGGGCATCCTTGCTTTACCCTTAATTGTATTGGGAAGGCTTCCGAATTATCCCTGTTACAGATAATCCTTGGTTTTAGATAAATGTTATTTATCATTTGAAGTAAGGTCCATTTATTCCTGTGATCTCTAGTGTTTTTAATAGGAATGAGTACTGTATTTTGTTGAAGAATTTTTTTTTTTTGGTATCTATTGAGGTAACCAAATGATTCCTATTGGTTTTGCTATTAATGTGGTCAATTATGCTGACAGTTTTCATAATATTGAACCAGTCTTGAACTTCTGGTATAAATCCCATCTGGTCATAGTGTATGAATCTTGTGATATATTGCTGCAATCACTTTACTAGTATTTTATTTAATTTTTTTGCATCAATATTCATGAGGAAGATTGATCTATAATTTTCCTTCTCTACTTTGGTTCTTCCTGGTTTAGGTATCAGTCCTATATTTGTATTGTAGAAGGAATTTGGTAGGATTCCTTCTTTGCCTATTTTTCCAAATATTTTACATGGTATTTGAGTTAATTGTTTTTTAAATGTTTGATAGAATTTGCTTATGAATCTATCTGGTTCTGGAGACTTTTTCTTAGGAAGTTCATTAATGGCATGTTCAATTTCTTTTTTCTGAAATTGGGTTATTTAGATAATTTACTTATTTTCCTGTTATGCATAATTTTCACTTCATTTCATTTAGATTGTAAAAATTTTTGGCATATAATTGGGCAAAGTAGCTCCTAAAAATTGTCTTAATTTCCTTTTCATTGGTGGGGAATTTTTTCCTTTCATTTTTGATACTTGTAATTTGGTTTTCTTCTTTCCTTTTTAAAATCAAATTCACCAATGGTTTGTTTATTTTATTATTCCTCCCCACCATAAAACCAGTTTCTAGTTTTATTAATTCAATGGTTTTCTTATATTCAATATTAGTCTCTAGATTACTAATTTTTTTAAATTGGAGATTTTTAAATTGTTCTTTTTCTAGTTTTTTTTTTTTGTTGTTGTTGCATTCCAATTCAATGATCTGCTTTTTCTCTATTTTATTGATGTAAGCAATTAGAGATTTAAAATTCCCCCTAAGTACTGCTTTGGTTCCATTCCACAAATTTTGGTAAGTTACTTCATTGTTGTCATTTTCTTTCTTTCTTTCTTTCTTTCTTTCTTTCTTTCTTTCTTTCTTT
>JAJPUD010010200.1:20919-40581 GCA_023553655.1 Myrmecobius fasciatus | reverse complement strand
TTTCTTTCTTTCTTTCTTTCTTTCTTTCTTTCTTTCTTTCTTTCTTTCTTTCTTTCTTTCTTTCTTTCTTTCTTTCTTTCTTTTTCTTTCTTTCTTTCTTCCTTTCTTCCTTCCTTCCTTCCTTCCTTCCTTCCTTCCTTCCTTCCTTCCTTCCTTCCTTCCTTTCTTTCTTTCTTTCTTTGGCAATTGGGGTTAAGTGACTTGCCCAGTGTCACATAGCTAGGAAGTCTTAAGTGTTTAAGGCCAGATTTGAACTCAGGTCCTCCTGACTTCAAGGCTAGTAGTGTTCTATCCATTGTGTCACCTAGCTGCCCTGACAGTATCTTTTTAAGATGGTATTCTTTCTGTAATTATAAATGATCATAAATCACAGTACACTGGAATCTTCAAAGAGTCAAAAATTTCAGAGATCCAAAGATCCAGTGAGATGCGTGGTGGGTCTTAAAAGGCACATCATCCAAAGATATTTTGCATGCAAAAGATGATGTAAAAGATATTGCTTATGAAATGTATAATTGGAAAATGAGGTGAGCTAGCTATGTAGCAAGAGTAAAGGACAATAGATTGACAGTCTGATTGTTGCACTGATAATCACAGAATGTTAAAACCAACATCACTTATTGAAGAACAGTGAAGCAGCAAGGCACTGGGAAAGGAAAGGCAGAAGATGCATATACCAGGCAGGCTAAACCACCTTGAACATCATCTCCCCTCAGACCCTGGCGAAGAACAGGATCTTGAGTCCAAAGGTCACAGGAATAGCAGTCCCCTTCAGTTCTTCAACTTTAGTCCTTGATTCCACTATCAAAGTGAGTAACTTTTGTGGAGATGCAATCTGATGACTTTCCCTTTGGAAGCTGCAGCTCCTACTTCTTCAGCAGCCACAGGTATTTAAGAACCAGAGAAAGACATTCCCTAAATTTTCTATGCTAGAGAAAAGAAACATTGACCTTAACAATTTAACAATTAAAACACCACCACCAAACACTAACAGAAATACTTAACTCAGTTGTGTTTGGGAACAGGATACTCTTCTTTCATCAGTTTGGTGATCTATTAAGCTGGTAAAAAGAGTTCAAACCAAGGGGAAACTTAGAGATCTGAGGATAAGTAGCAATCACAGACCACACCTTTCTCCAGGTTGTTGGCAGTGTCAAAAGAATTTATTTCAAATCTGGTTAAGACAGTGGCAAAACTTAGGTTTTTCAAAAAGTAATACATAAAGTTCAGCCAAACCCCAAAAGACCAAAAAACACTTGTGTTTCCAATTCAAAAAATACAAATGCTTGCAGCTACCAATACAAAAATTAGAAAAAAGTTTTCTTTCCTTTCCTCCTGTCTCCAGTAACACATGAGCACAAATGTGACCAACAATTGTCATTAATTCCTAACAATGAACAACAGAAAGTGACCACACTACAGGAGGAACAAGGATGGGTAAAGAGAGGTGGAAATTTTTTTTTTTTTAACAACCAAACAAGACACGTTTTTTTTTTTCTTACTTTTTAAGTTCCTTTGCCAACACTTAAACTAACATCTTTCATGCTTCATACAATAGTTTGGTGCAAAGGCAGCACTTCTATTTCATGCATTTTAATTCTCCTGCTTTGCCCCATGGTGCCTCTTGGCTGTGCTTCCATTTATTTCTGATTGAGAAAGCCTAGTGTGTAGTTATTTCTAGTCACAGTGTTGAGGGGAAAAGTTGGAGTCCATAACCACTATCTTTCTCTCTTCTCTCCACCCCAAATCGTATTAATTCTTTCTCCCCCCAACACTGAGGTGGTCCCAGTCTTGTTCATGTTTAAAAACCTACCAGAAATATCTTTCCTGAGCCAGATGCCTATCCTGGGACTCAGCCTCATGGTTTTATCCTCATGTATAGCATGCAACATCCACAGGTGATGAACTTAAGACTGGGGAAATATAAATAGATGCTCACAGAAGAAATCACACTGTGACTAATTTCCCAGTTCCTTTATCTACCTAAAAACAGCTTAATTCATTTGAAGGGCCAGTAAACTCCAACTGGAGATGGTTCACTGGAAGTCCAGACATCTATCAATTATCTATCCACATCTCATTTAAAGTTACTGCTAGATTTAAGTTTGTTTTGTATCTTGTCATCTGTCCAGACACTCATATGTAAGGATGCTCATGGTGTGTGAGGCCCTCAGTCACAAAAAAGGCATGCTATCTGATGAGTGATTCTGAGTGTGTGTATATGTGTGTGCATATGAGTGTGTGAGCACCAATCTTGAGTGAGGAGGCAGAAGCCCTGACCCATCTCTTCCCATGGCTCATAAGGGTTTCTGCTCATTCAGTGCTTTGATAACTAACAAGAATACTGATACTTATAACACTTGTACAAGGTGACTCATTAAAACTGGCCCCATTTAAAGCTTGGGCACTTGGGATTTTTTTTAGTAGTCAAAGTAGGCCTGTTTTTAATGCCTGTATATATGCCCCTAACCAGGCCAGCCATCCTACAAATATACACTGCTGATCACCAAAGAAATAGGAGACTGGATTAGTGAAAAAAGTCCCTGGACAATCAGCTGTTCTATAGATTGGGTATTTTAGCAAAGGTTTCAGAGATGACTAGAACTTTTTTTTTTTTTAAGGCTTCTTGCTGTTCTTTGAAGAAGACACTCCATCTCCAGACTCTTGGCATTTTCGCTGTTTCCCATGCCCGGAATGCTTTCCTTTCTCATCTTGGATCCCTGGCTTCCCTAGCTTCTTTCAGATACTAGTTAGTCCCATCTCCTTCAGGAAACCTTTCCCAATTCCCCTTAATTCTAGTGCTTTCCTTCTGTTGATTATTTTCAATTTATCTTATATAAAGCTTGCTTGTACATAGTTATTTACATGTCATCTCCCCCATTTCTATCTTTTTTCTTTATATTTCCAGTGCTTTGTGAAGCACCTGGCACAAAATAGGTGCTTAATACTCATTAATTGATTGACCATTCATTTTCACAACAGCTAATAGAGGTAGGTTACACTGTCATAATAATAATTGTCCCATTTTACTAATGGGGAGGCTGAGGCACAGAAAGATTAAATGATTTTCCTGGGACCACACAGTGAATCAGAATAAGCTTCAACTTTGAAAGCCTTGGACAATAAATACTATTACTTGTTTTCTTTCAATTCCTTTCCAGTTTAACCTGTTTTGAATTTTTTATGCCCAAAAAAGGAATCCTTAAGAAATACTACCATTGCAAAAAACCCCAAACACCACCCCAATTGGCTATTTGTAGAAATCAGAAATCCTGAAAACACCCTGAGATGATATAGTCCTTTTATTTGCTGTTTGTCTTCTAACCATGTTAGAAAATGTTTCTTCCTAACCAGTTGAAGCCCCTATGTCACTCACCCTCCTTTTCAAGAAAAACTAAGAATTCTATTTTCATTCTAAAGCCAAAGAATCAAATTTCTATGGATAGTGGGGTGGGCAGAGAACATCTTCTGAGGGTATAAGTGTGGGAGCCTAATGCTATTCCTTTTGTTTAGTGTTAAGATACTCCTAGATTTGCCACACTAAGTTATTTCCCCTAGGGTTAGAATACTAAAATATAGTTGAAAACTTCATTTTGATGCTGGTGCTGGAGGGGAAAAAATACATTACAGCTTTTGCAAGTTATGATTCCTGTTACTATGAAAGAGATGACCGATTTTTCACTTTGCATGTGAGGCAACATGGTTAGAGTGTGTATATAAGAAATTCCATAAGTTGTATGGCAAGACTCCCAATAATTTTGTTTTACAGGATTCACAAATTCTATGTCCAAACAGCATTTTGTCTACCACCTCTATTCACAATAATTTGAAAAGAGGAAGCAGATAGTTTGGTACCAAAGCCAGCCTTATAATGTTTGGCTGAATAAGTATCTGGGTATTAGGTAAGTGGCAAATTTTGATCTTTTTCTTAAGGGCAGGTTTTAGTAAAGCAGAGGGCACTGGGTACCTGGAAGGAGAGAGAATGATGTTTAGTTGTTTTTTTCAGATTTTTCGTGACCCCCTTTGGGTTTTTCTTGGTAAAGATAACAAAGTGGTTTGCCATTTCTTTCTCCAGATTATTTTGTAGATGAAGAAACTCAGTGACTTGAAACTTAAGCAACTTGCCCAGGAACACACTTCTAGTAAGAGTCTGAGATTTGAACTCAGGAAGATGAGTCCACTCTATTAATTGTGCCACTTAGCTGCCCTGAGATCGATAGGGAACATTACCGAGTGGGACAAAGGGCTTTGCCTCCCAGCAGTAGTCTAAGGTCTCTAAGGCAGGGAACTCGGGGGCTGACAGGTGCAGGCAGTATCTTAGTACACATTTCTAAAATGTTAGACCAGCTACATTGTGGCCCAGTTACCTTTGCCAGCATCCTCTGTTTTCCAAAAATTGGAATAGAAAAGGGAGGTAAAGCAAGATTATATGTGATATTTCACCTTGTCCTAGATCATGCTTTAGTAAGCTCTGTTCTGAAGTGCTCTTAGGTATTTTAAAGAGATGTTTAAAAAAACAAACAAAAAAAAAGCATAAAACCACTCACCAAACTGTATCACCACTGAATAATGTGCTAGAGCTACTTTAGGATAATATTATTTACAATGGAATGGGATCCTTCATATTTCAAACTACTTCAAATTTCATCCCTTCTCACTAAATTCTGCTTGATAAAATTAATCAAGTGGATTTCATAGCTGGCCTATTATGAACTCTTGAAAGTTGGGTTTTTTTATGTACAAAGGATATTGCCATATAGTAACACAATAGAAACTTAGATGAGAAACAATAATTCCATATTATTCCATCCTGAGTCCTAGGAGCCCATATACTTTCTGTCTGTCTCTGTCTCTCTGTCTGTCTCTGTTTGTCTCTGTCTCTCTATCTGTTTGCCTGTTTCTCTCTCCTTTTTCTCCATCCACACCATCTACACTTAAGTGGAGGAGGGGAAGGTAAAAATTAGGAGAAGGCATATGGCAAAGGACCCAGAAAGGGTGCTGAGAGGAAAAAGCAGAGGGAAGTCTTTCCCAAAGGTCATTTAGGCACTAGTTTGTCTCCAGTCTCCTCTCTCCAGCAAGGTCACCTGACATCTTATGCATTTTCAGCTTCCTGTTGGAAACAGAGATATTTGAGGGAGAGGTGGATTTAGTATTTCTGGGTACTAGAGTCTTCTTTTCCCACTCTCTTTTTCTGTTCCTGATCCACAAATCAATATAAACTTTACTGAATACTCCACACCTCTCTTCTTTTCCGTTTCTGAGAAGTCAGTTACTACATGGCTCTATTTATTTGAACTTGGATTAAAGAAAACTGGGAGAGAAGGATTTTAGCTTACAAATATCCTCCTATTAATCTAAGTGGGAAAAGACTTTTTGATTTTAGAAGGCTGTACAATCATAACTGATGTTTTGGCAGGTCTTACCATACTGGACAGATTTCCAATATAGGATCTTCTTATAAACTGTACACTACCTATTGTCTGTTGTCTAGATCAAGAGCAGAAAAGCTCTTAATCACAAATTGGCTACCAGATAATTTTTTTTTGATCTTTTTTATGACTATAGAGATTCACGAGAACTGTTTCCTAAGGCATGATGGGGTTGCAATCTGCACCCAAACTATTATCAAGGATTTTCTTTTTAGTATTGAAGGAACTCTAAGGAGCTGATTTCTACCTCATTCTCCTTCCCCTCAAATCACAGATTTAAGATTCTATATAGGAATCCCCACAGTTCAAAGTGGGTCCAGTTCTTAGCCAGCTCTTACAAGTAATACCATTTACAAAGCATTTCACATACATTATTATTTTACTTGATTAAATGTCATTATATCTCTAAAAGTGAAGAAATATCCCAAGCTCCTTGAAGCAATCTAGCTTAACTGCTGTCATTAGCTGACCCCAGAAACTTAAAACTCTTTCAGCCTTGGACATCAATGAACATTTTGTTTGGCTTCGTTCTGGCCACAGTTTAGGGAAAGAAGGAAGCCTCCATGCCTTTACCTGCTTCTTTTTGTTTCTTTGAATTTGTTTCCGATTCATCTGGAGATGAATCAGTTCCTAGTGATTTGGCCTCATCTTTTTCAAAGGAAGCTGTGTGTCTCTCACAGCAATGGAAACTGCTGGTCAAAGAACATCAAGTAGGAATGTAGACCTTGTCATTCCCTCCATCTTCTGAAAACTCAAAAAATAATTCTTTGTTCATTTCCATTGGCTTTCCTGGAAAGTCAACCAAAAGTCATGATCCTCAGAAACAATTTGCAGGAAGAGACAGTGTAATCTCTACTTGAACAATAAGAAAGAGAGGGAGAGAGCCTTAAAGACCCCACATAGGCAGGGCAACATTCCCTCTGTTTGCCATTTTCTTGAATGATCTTGCAGGAAACACACCTACTCAGAAAATGTTAAAGAACTACATTCCTCCTTCTTGGAACCTGCTGTGCTCAGAAGTTGAATCTAGAAGAGGATATTTTCTAGGACAAAGTTCAGTGATAGTTTAGTCACAAAAATCCCATGCGATGCCTATCCCACTTTTCCTCTTTATGGAGAAAAAAGGATGAGAAGGTTCCTCAGGGGTATTTGAGATTTGGAAGCATGAGATCTGAGGTAGGCTTGTTGGATCCACTGAATAAAATATCAAAACCTACACAGCATCGACCTGTGGTTAGTAAGAAACCTAATATATAAATAAGAATCTAGAACCTAAGAAAAAACACAGTTGATTTTGGCTCACAGATCAAAACAAGAAGAGATTCAGCAGGTAAATTAGCCCTCAATCTCAAAGAGGCCTGATAAAATGTACTCTTCAAGAAGAAGAAAAATCACTCGTTGCTTTCAGATGGAATTGCTTATTTATGTTGCTTCCTTCATTTCAGCCTTGCTATAAAAGCATTATGTCTCTGTTGGATGGTAGGGTGGGAACTGGGAAGAAGTCTGGATGATCACAGGTAAACCAGGGGAACTGAAGGTCAAATTCTTATCATGCTTCACTTCTCAGATACACTCCTTGTCTCCTTTCTTCCTTCCTAAAGAGACGGGTGTCATTACAAATTTCTTCTGTCTTGACTGCTGCTTTTGATCCCTCAATATCTTATCTGCACTATTCGCAGATGAAACATGCTTTCCAAGTTGGTACCCAACTAGTACTAATCCATACAAAGGAGTGACAGTGTGACTCCAATCTGCAGACTTAACTCTGGGCACAAACCTATATAGGCAGGCTTGTGTATCTTGAAAAAAATTAGCCAATTCATTAGGTGTGCTTCTAGATGAGTGAGTATGCAAGCAAAAAAAAAAAAATGAGAGCTTTGTAGTAGTGTGTACAGTTTTATACCCAGAAAATCTGGCCCGTGGAAAGGGCAAAAGTGTCAGATGTAGTGTTGTCCTCCAGAGCTACCCGTATCATCTCCGGTTGTTGGGTCTAATTAAATAATGATTACTTTGACCAAATTCAGCTTTGAAATGTGTGGATGATACTGAGGTGTAAAATTTGCCTTTTGTATGTTGCCTCTGAGAACATTCCTTCTGGTGATGGTGTCTGAGGTGGGCAGAGCAGAGGCAAATGTTCTGAGGGAAAAAATATCCAACGGGAGAGAATGTTTGACTTGGAGCAGGCTTGTTATCTGGGAATCTTGGAGTGAACCACCTTCTGCAGCCACTGAATCTCCAAAGCTAGGCCAGCCTTGGGCCTCCCTGGTGAAGGGCATGAAACAGCACTTACCATGACATCTGACTAACTGGGATGTCTTGATCACATTCAACTTTATGGTACTGGAAGAGAGGGTGCAATTCCGGAGCTTCATTTGCTTCTTTTGCAATGACTGGGTACACCAGGGATTCAAACACCATCGAAGGTCCAGGTGAGTGATAAGTATGAGGTATTACTCATTTCCTGACTAATAGACCAATCGTAAAATCTATACTACCTCCCAGCCCTCACCCCAGCCCCAGGGCAAAACTTCAATTGACTTCAATGATATTTTTGTCCACAGGCTTAGTTTTGAGGCAAATGGGTATGGAGATAGGGGTAAGACGTACTATTATGAATCCCAAATTTTACATGCTAGTTAGTGGCTCTGAGACTGACAGTGCTAAGAAGGGCAACTCCAGGGCCAGTAGTTCTCAAGTTGCCTCTTTCACAGCATTTTTGTAAGTCAACCTTACAAGTAAATCTTCAACAATATTTTCTCAGCTTGCTCTTCTCCAAGGAGAAAGATAAATAGCCAGAACAGTGGTATCTTTTTTTTTTGTTTGTTTGTTTCTTTTCTTAGCTAGGGTAGAGCACTACTGGTGATCAATCAATTATTAAGAATTTATTAAACACCTACTGTGTGCTAGCCCCCTGGCAATTCCAAATGAGGAACAGAAGGATTCCTTGAGAAAGAACATGGAGATCATTTCTGATTATTGGAAATAGGGATGAATTGATTGTTAAGTTTTTCATGAGCATTTACACTTTAGAAATCAGAAGCTTAATTTATTGTTTTGTTGATTGTCTAGACTTAAAGTAATGGAGAAAATGTTAACAATTAAAACTAAACTTAAAAGTATTTTGTGCATATATATTTTCCCTCCAGACCACTGTCTGTTAGACATTTTACCAGCACATCATTAATTGGAACTTAGTTTCCAGGAAAGGATATGCCACTTGGGGATAGGCTGTGATTTGCTCAATAGATTTTCAGGAAAACTCTACTATTTACACGACAGCATTTAAATAGATTTCTTTGTGGATATGTATTTGTCTATTTTAAGGTAAATCTTAGTTAAGGAAGGGGAAGGGAATTGTAGGGACAGCTACAGATACAATGAGTTAAGTATTACAAGTTCTAGGAAAGCCATTCTATGAACTCCAAAATAAATCAATGGAAAAGCTAGAATATAGGATCAACTTTTTTTTCTATATGTTGAGGTTTACTTTGTGTACAGGGCATTGTGCTATGCAAACAGTAGGTGCTTAATAATTTTTTTTAAATAGCATGATTACATTAGACTGATACTAATAGATACCAGGTAATAGACTATAGGAAGAAATTGGAGATATTATAAGGAATGATTTTCTTATCCCAAGAGAAGAATCTAGCAACCTGGGTACTACAAAGAGATAGGGGAAATCTCAGAAAAAAAGGCAAAACACACAGCACACTCCCTTGAGTACTGAGAATTAAACAGTGGTCATTGCACTTTCTAGAAGTGTTGTTTTCAGGATATAGAAACCCAAAAAAACCGAATTCCCATTTTAAAATGAATTACAAGAAACCTACATATACCACCGAGATTTGCTATCTCACTCCCTTATTAAAATTCTCTTTCTTGTGAGTTAGGAAAGGAACTCTGAGCTCTGAGGTTCTCAGAGTAACAGCTTAATATCAGGCTACCCCAGTCTGCCATCCCATCCTAAAGAGCTCTGCTATGGAAAAGTGAGACTATGAGGATAAAATACACAGGTCACACACGCACATCTGTATATGAAAAGGGACTTGTGATGAGGAGACCCATTCCTGATTCTCCATAGGAAAAGTTTTGTATATGGTCTTCAGCGGCTACTGGTCTGCCCTCCTCATTTGACCATTTGTGTTACTCAGAACAGATTCTGTGCTAAATTTGAAGGTAAGGATGGCTGGGCTTCTCTCAGGGAAGATCTTCCCATTGAAGATCATCGATATCTGAAATTTCAATTTCCAGACAGTTTTTGCTGCCTGGTATTCAACGGCACATCTAGTCCTGTGTGCAGAGTAACCTGGAGAAAGAAAAGGGGATAGCTATGAGTGGAGCTGTTATCCAAATAAGATATTTAAAACAGTTCAGAAACCTCATGGATAGCAGCTAATTGTGATTTGTGTTGTGAGTCCAGAGAGCATAGTAGTTCCCTGTGAAGTTATCTTCCACGTAGGTCATACATACATCTTGCTAGACAGTTATTTCGATATTGTCTTCTGCATTAGACATTAGATAATGTGAATTCCTTGAGAATAGAAAAACTTTTTATTTTTTATTTTTTTGTTTTTCCCAGATTCAATAGAGAATAAGAACTTAATAAATGCTTGTTGGTCAGTTGACTGCTGTGTGTGCCTCTGTGTGTCTGCCCCCTTTCCAAAGACAATTTTGAAGACCTGAGTATGAAAGGCAATTCTACTTCAACTGTGGGCAGTATCAAAACATTGAGAGGTGGAAGGGATCTCATTGGTCATTCATGTAGTCCAACATATACATTCAGGAGAAGAATCCTCAAGTATCTGCCTCTGCCATCTAGCCTCTGCCTAAAGAAAGACCTTTAAGATCAGGAAACTTATTGCCTCTTGAAGCAGTCCATTCCTCTTTTGGACAACTCCAATTATTAGGAAGTTTTCCCCCCTCATATTTAGCCTAAATTTGCCTCTTTGAAATGTCCAATTACTACTCCTGGTTCTGTCTTCTAGGTTCAAACAGAGAAATTCTAATCCTTCCTTTAAAAGGCAACTAAGTGGTACACTATGGATAGAGCACCGTTCTAGAGTGAATTCAAATTGAATTCAAATCTAGCCATAGACACTTAGTGGGAATGTAACCCTGGGCAAGTCACTTTGTTTGCAAGTTTACCTCTCTTCCCCTTCAAGTATTTGAAGACAGTCATCCTACCTCCTCCTCTGCACCCCCACTTTCCAAATCTTCTCCAGGGAAATTAACAGATTCTTCAACTGATCCTCCCTTCACTAAACTAGGTGCTTTCCTCTGGGCACTCTCCATAGTCAATAAACTTAAATCTATTAACCATTTATTATGTATCAGGTACTGTGCTAAGCAGTGTGGATAACCAGAATGATACATATGACATCCAGAATTGAAGCCCGTATTGGTTTACTGAACACAGTACTCCAGGTGAGGTATGGCCCGAACATAGAGTAGGCTTCTCTTTTTCTAGGAGTTAGGCTCTCTTAATGCTCTCTAGGACTGAAGCAGAATTGTTGGCTGCCACATCATGATGCTGACTCTTCTCAAGGCTTTGGTCCAATAAAATACCTATATCCTTTTCAGAGAAATTAATGTTTAACCATGCCTTCTCTACATTGTATTTGTGATATTGATTTATTTTCCCACTCTAGTATAAAATTTTACCCTTTTCTCTGTTGAATTTTGTCCTATTAGATGCAATCCAGTGTTTTCACCTGGTAGTATCCTTTGCATCCCAAACTGTGTTTGGCTCGTGTGTTTAACTATTCCATCCAAATTGGGTCATCTACAAATTTGATGAGTCTACCAGCTACGCCTTTATCCAGGTCATTGATAAAAATTTTAACACATAGGCCAAGTAGAGATCTCAGAGGCACTATACTGGTTATCAGCCATATTGACAATGAATCACTAAAAATTATTCTTTAAATTTGACCATCCAACCAGCTCTGACTGCAGTTGATTAGAGTATCATCTAATCCATATCTCTCCATCTTGCTCATAAAATTATCATGAAATGTATAGGAGCTATGTTAAAATCTAGGTGAAGGTTGGACCCACACCCACACCTCCTCTGCCTTACTGATCCCTGGGGAAATGCTTCTAACCTTGTACCTGATGGACCTTGACCTCTAAATGTTATCATCATTCATCTGAGGCTTGCATTCAACAGTGGAGATCCCCAAAGAAACATTTTCCTCCTATCCATGTGAAAGCTATAGAAGTAGTAGGGAAGGAGACCCCTAGGGAAAACCTCCATATATTTAAATAGTCTCCTATTATTTTTTTTCCTGTACATCACCCTCAAAGGGCAAGCATATGAAATAGAATATTAACATATCTAGGACATGCAATTAAAAATCAGGTCTCAGGAAGATCTGTCTAACTAGGAAAGTGGTATGTATGGTACAGTCTCAGAAGGGAAAATATTTTATTACCCCCTCCAACTTTTCCATGTCAACTTTTCAGGTCAAGAGCTGCAATGAGTTAAAACACCACTGGGCTTTTTTTGCTCCCACCCATCCTATAGGCTAGCAACTTTAGAAATAACTATTTTCTTCCTCTCCTGGGGTAAAAAAATCCCAGAATATGTGTTGGGCATCATTCCTTCCATTGTCAAGAACTTCCAAGAGTCAGGATTGTTTTAGAGATCATGGGCTGTAACAATGGAGGACTTTATTTGCAGATGACTCCCTGAACTGTCTCCAAACCAGTTTGGGACCCAAGAATTCACTATACCTGGACATTCCGATTGAGGCTGACAGCTGGCATGAAGACCCCATCCACATGGTCAAAGGCAGTAGGACCCTGTTGTTGCCCATTGATATAGAAGGTTAGGGTATGCTTATTCAGATCCAGAAGTACACCAACTGTAGCCCCTTTAAACACACCGCCTTCAGTCCTAGGGGAAACCCAAAAAGCCCAGTTACTAAAGCTGACCTTACACTGTTGATGAAATAGGCAATCACAGGATCAGATTACAGATTTAAAATTTAGGGACCTCAGACTCTATAGTTTACTCATTTTACAGATGAGAATCTGAGGCCCAGAGTTAAGTAATTCTGCATTGTTTATAAAGTAATACAGGGGTGCGTCAGTAAATTTAATATTTGGGCTAAAGAAGGTGGGGGGAATGTACACACACACCTTCAAATTTCTATCCACATTATTTATTTATTTATTTATTTTTTTGTTTAGGCAATTGGGGTTAAGTGACTTGCCCAAGGTCACACAGCTAGGACATGTTAAGTGTCTGAGGCCAGATCTGAACTCAGGTCTTCCTGACTTCACGGCTGGTGCTCTATTCACTGCACCACCTAGCTGCCCCCTATATCCACATTATTAATACTTTCTTAAATCTAGACAATCAATAAAACAGTAAGTCAAATCCCAATTTGTAACATTTACCAATTCCAAGGTATAAATGCCTACACTGAGAATTTCACAATGATTTTTAGCAAGTCAGTTAGTGCTTGCTCCAGTAAACTCTGGATGAAACCCCAGGATTAGAAATTCAGTCCTTTGGATTTATTCAATTGAAATCAATTTAACTAATCTATAAGTACCTACTGTGCATAAAGCATATTAATAGGCAATGGGATTAATTTTTTTTTAAGTCATAAGTCTCTGCCCTCCAGAAGCTAAAAATCAGGTGAATAATATGTGGTCACAAATAAACATAATCTGCTAAAATATAGTTAAGGGAAGGCTATTGTGGTTTAGTAAAAAGAATCCTAAATTTGGAGTCAGAGTATTTTAAGTATAAATCACTGTTTTGCCCCTTATTATCCTTATTTCCATTTGACCTTGAGAAGTTATTTAATTTCCTCAACTGTAAATCTGCCCTACCAAGGATGGGAAAGGGGTGGTCCAATAAATTCAAGGAGAAAGGAATCACAATTAAATTACAATTAAAATTAGGAGAAAGGGAGAATCACAGAATCACTTTTAAAAGTTGGCATTTAACCTTGAGCTTTTAAGAATGAGGATTTCAACAAGTAGCAGTGGGAAGTTACCTCAGGGCCTGGTATTAGCAAATCTGAGGTAGGAGAGTGGGCAGACAAGATCTGTAAGAAACACATAGTAACTTGGCCAGAGCATAGACTGTGTGAAAGGGAGCAGTGTAACATAAGGCTGGAAAGCTAGGTTGAAGCCAGGCTATTGGAGGAACTTGAAAAACAGGCTAATGAATTTATATTTCATTCTTAAGCACAAATGAATTACTGAAGATTTTTTTTTTTTTTTTTGCTCAGGAGTTTGCCTGAACGACCCATGAATTAGGACAATTTCCTTGGCAGTTCTGTGAAGAATAATGCTAATGGGAAGGACTGGAGTAAGTAAGATAGGTCACTGAAGAAGTCATTACAGATAATTTAGAAAATAGCACAGTTCAAGTAACAAGGTCTAGAACTAGGGTTTTGACAATATGAGTAGAAAGAAAGGCATAGGGTATAAAGAGTAGAGGTGTCAAACTATGGGAAGCAAATTAAAATGTACTTGAGAAACATTTAACAAAATAAATTAAAATACAACACAACATAGATAATGTTAAATATGCCCTTCCTGGATTATCACTTTGTTGATAGATAGGGTTTAAATAACTCAATTAAACCATGAGTTATGTCATGCAGAATTCCCAAGATGGACAAGTCATAGTAGAAAGTTCTGACACAAGATGATCTACTGAAGAAGGAAATGGCAAATCACTCCATTATCTTTGCCAATAATAAATGATAAAATGATTTAAAATGATAAAAGATATGACACCAGAAGATGAGCCCCTTTGATCAGAAGATGTCCAGCATATTACTGGGGAAGAGTAGAAGACAACTACAAGTAGTTCCAGAAAAAGTAAAGTAGCTGGGTCAGAGCCAAAAGGAAATTCAGCTGCAAATATGTCTGGTGACAGAGGAAAGCCTGAAGCTGTAAAGATCTGTTTTGCATAGGAACCTGAAATGTAAGGGCTATGAACCAAGATAAACTGGTTAGGGTCAACAGGCAATAGAAAGCTTAAACATTGGCATCTTGGCTGTCAGTAAATTTAATGGATGGGAATGGGTGGATTTAATTCAGATGACCATTACTATGCTACTGTGGGCAAGAATATCTTGGGAGAAATAGAGTAATCCTCATAGTCAATTAAAAAAAGTAAGAAAAGCAGTATTGGGATATAAAAATATCTTAAAAATAATAGGATGATATCTATTTGTACCCAGCAACAGAGTAATGTAAGCCTATGCTCCAAGTGTTGATGTCAAAGAGGTCAAAATTGATTAATTCTATGAAAACCTATAATATCTTCTAGAAGTAACACCAAAAGAAGATGTCCCATTCATCATAGTGGATTGGAATACAGAAGTAGGAAATCAAAAGATAATTGTAAAAACAGACAAATTTGGCCTAGAAGTACAAAATGAAACAGGGCAGATGCAAAGAATTTTGTTAAGATAACTCACTGGTCAAAGCTAACACTCTTTTTCAACAATACAAAAGGCAACTTTATACCTGAACATCACCAAATGGTCAACATGAAATCATACACACACACACACACACACACACACACACACACACACACACACACAAAATTTTCAGCCAAAGTTGGAGAAATTCCATGTAGTCAGTTCAAACAAGACCTGGAACTGATTGTGGCCCAGATTATAAATTTCTTACTGCACATTCAGGCTTAAATTAAATTAAATTAAAGAAATTAAAGAAGGTCAGAAAAACCATCAGACCATGACCTAAATACCATCCCTTGTGAATAAGTGAAAGTGACAAATAGATTTAAGTGATTAAAGAACTATGAATACTGGTTCAAAATATTGTACAGAAGGAAGCAACAAAAAGACATTCCAAAGAAAAAATAAAAGCAAGAAAGCAAATGGCTGTCTGATGAGGTTTTACAAATAGTTGAGCAAAGAAGGAAAGTGAAAAATAAAGGAGAAAGTAAAAGATATACTCAACTGAATGCAGAATTTCAGAGAATAGAAAGGAGAGGTAAGAAGGTTCTTAAATGAGTGATGCAAAGAAATAGAAGAGAAGAAAATAGAAGAAAAATAGGATTGGAAAGATGATATCTTCAAGAAAATCAGCAATGTTAATATAACATTTCATGCAAAAATGAACATTATAAAAGACAAAAATGATACAGACTTAATAGAAGTAGAAGAGATTAAGAAGAGGTAGCAAGAATACACAGGAGAATTGATCTTAACATCACCATTAACCATGATAGTGTGATTACTGATCTAGAGACACACATCCTAGAAAATGAAGTCAACTGGGCCTTAGAAAGCATTACTAACTATAAAAGTAGTAAGAGGTGACAGACTTCCACCTGAATTATTTAAAGTCCTAAAAGGACTTTAAAAAAGATGATGCTATTAAAGTGCTGCACTCAATATGCCAGCAAACTTGGAAAACTCAGCAGTGGCCACTGGATTGGAAAAGATAAGTCTATGTCCCAATCCTAAGAAGAGCAATGCCAAAAAATGTTCATATTACCAAACAATTTTGCTTTTTTTCACATTCTAGCGTAAGATTCTGCAAGCTAGGCTTCAGCAATATGTGAATTGAGAATTACCAAAACAGCTTATTTTTGTTGGGAAGGGTGGGAGGAAAAGGTAAAGGAATTAGAATTAAATTGCCAAATTTCTGGATTATGGAGAAAGCAAGAGAGTTCCAGACAAATTTTTGCTTCTTTTACTACACTAAAACCTTTGGTTGTGTGGATCACAATAAAATGTGGCAAGTCCTCAAAGAAATCAGAGTATCAGATCATCTTATTTATCTCCCGAGGAACCTGCATGTAGGCCAAAAAGCAACATGGAACAACTGATTGATTTAAGAATGGAAAAGAAAAATGACAATGACAATAACTTGTATACAGAGTACATCATGCAAAATGCCAAGCTGGATGAATTAAAAGCCAGAACTATGGTTAATGGGAGAAATATCAACAATCTGAAAAGCATTTTTATGGATAGTTTCTGAGATAAAGATCTTATTCTCAAGTGTATAGAGAACTTTGTCAAATTTATAAGAATATAAGCCATTCCTCAATTGATAAATGGTCAAAAGCTATGAATAGGCAGATTTTTTGATAAAGAAATCAAAACTATATGTAGTAATAATATGAAAACAAATGTTCTAAGTCATTATTAATTGGAGAAATGTAAATTAAAACAACTTTGAGACATCATTTTACATCTATCAGATTGGTTAAAATGATAGAAAGAGAAAATGATAAATGTTGGAGGGGATGTGGAAAAATTGAGATACTAAGACACTCTTGGTGCAACTGTGGACCGATCCTACCATTTTGGAGAGCAATTTGAAATTGTGCTCAAAGAGTTATAAAATTGTGTATACCCTTGGACCAAAGTTTGTTTCCCAAAGTGATCAACAACAATATTATTCAAAGAATAACTATGAATGACTCAGGTATTCTAAGGATCATAAATATTCAAATCAACTACAAAAGACCTATAAAGGAAGATGCTATCAATCTCCAGAGGAAGAACTAATAAATAAATAGTATGGTTTTACATATATTTATATATGTATGTATATCTATATCTATATCAAATGGTACCTTTCTCTAGTGCAAGGGGGAGAGGAAGGGAGACAGTTTAGAACTTTAAATAAATTTAGGAAAATTTAGAAAAAAAAAACAAAACAGAAAGGAATATCAACAATCCAAGATATACAATTGATACTACTGATGACAGAGAGTGAAAAAGAATTAAGAAGCCCCTTAATGAGGGTGAAAGAAGAGAGTGTAAAAGCTGGCTTTACACTTAATATTAAAAACAAAAACAAAAACAAAAACAAAAAACTAAGATCTTGGCTACTGATTTCATTGCTTCCTGGCAGAGAGAGAAGAAATAGAAACAGTGTCAGATTTTATATTCTTGTGCTAAAATATCACTACAGATGGTGACTGCAACTTTGAAATTAAAAATGATTGCTCCTTGGAAAAAAGCCGTGGCAAATATGGACAGCATACTAAAAAGAAGAGACATCATCTTGGTCTATGGACAAAGGTCCATATAGTCAAAGCTATGACTTTTCCAGAAACAATGTGATGTTAAAAAAAAGATCAAAGGCACAAGGAAAAGAGGAAGGAAGAAAATGAGATGGATACATAGTGTTATGGAAGCAATAAACATACACCTGGACAGATTTCAGAAGATAGTGGGAAATAGAATTGCTTGGTGTACTAAAATCCATGGTATCACAAAGGGCTGAACATGACTAAATAACTGAACAACACCAAATATTAATATGTGGTTTTCTAAGTTAACTCATTTTCTCAAGGGATCCTTATCTTTGGTTTAGTAGCCCTCTTTCTATTTGCCTTTGACACCACTGCTGTAGAGTTTATAGGACTTAGCAATCGATTGAACTTAGAGAGGAAAAGGGAGAAAAGAGTCCAAGATAATTCTCAAGTTTTGAGACTGGATGTTTGGGAGAGTGGGGAAGAAATTTAGAAGTGATAAATGTTAAGTTCAGCTTGGGACATAAAGACTCTGAGGTCAGGGCACATAAGCACAGATATATGTGGGTAGCTATAAATTCATTTAGTTTTATCTAGTGTTTTGGTTTAAGAAATATAAAACACTTTTGTGTATATTATCTCATTTGACCTTCATAAATAGCCTGTAATTTGGTGTACAGTAGCTAAATAAGAGTGCTGGAACTGGAGGCAGAGAATCTTTGAATCCCATTTGAATCCCCCCTCTGCTTGAGGGTCACAATCTTTCTTTGCCTCAGTTTCCTTATCTTTAAAATGAGACAGCTTAGATCTGATGATCTCTAAAGTACCTTTCAGATCTCCTATGATGTCTATTGGCTAATAACCTGGCATTCCCAGTGGTTCTGTTATCTTCCTTTTTTAGGAAAGTTTAGAGAGATCTTGACTTGCTCAAGATCACTCACTTACATAATGGTAGAGTTGACACTCAAACCCAAGCTTCTAAGTCCAGTACTCATTTTCCTATAGCATGCTGTCTCTCACAAATAAATTCCTTTTACAATGTAAATACCCTTGTCAAGGTGAACACAATTAGCCAATTTCTTAGGGGAATTAACCTTATTTGAACATTTTTTCTTCTTAGTCAAATTAGTCTGAGAAGCTCAGAGTTTTGTTGACAGAAACAACAATTTGGTGTAGGCCCTACCTGGTGAAGCTCATTGGATAGCATGAGCTCATTGAGTATGCCAGGTGGGTAAGTTTGTCAGCAAAGTGAGAAGAATACAGTCACTATAACTTCAACTTTATACTTTTGTTTTGAAATGACTTTTTTCCTCACAAAAAATGCTAAAAAAAGAGAATTGTGATTAATAACATAAATTAAAATTCCACACCCCTCAGCCTTTGCTAAAGCATCCATAGAAGCTAAAGATGCAAAATAGTTTCTTCATGTCTAGACTATTAACAGGATAAATTTAAGATAATCAAGAGGGGAAAGGCAATGGCACTAAAGGAGATGGTGGAAAGCTTCTTGTGGAAGGCTGAATTTTAAGTAGGAATCGAAGCAAAGGAAGCCAGGAGTACAGGTGAGGAGGGAGAGATGAAGTGTTTTGTGCACTATTCCAAACAACAAAGAAGACATTACACAGATTATGTAAGAGAGAGTAGGGATAAGAACTTATTATGTGCCTGGCATATAGTAGGTGCTTAACAAATGCTTTTTTCATTTACTCATCTAGGCCCTGTCTCATTTCCTTTGAGAGATATTTGCCATTTCCTTCATGGCAACCACATATCCAGTCAAAATTGCCAATGTTCTTTGCTCCATCTATAACTATTTCTGAGCACCTAGTATCTTTCATGCTCAGTCTTGAGTTTAAACTCTCTAGAGAGTTTAAACTCAAGATTCTCTTGGAATAGCCAAGGATCATGTTTTTTGCAATAACTAATTTTTTTCCATCAATAGTTCATTAGTATGTGAGCTCCCGAGGGCAGGATCTGTTGTTTTTGCCAAGCTCTCTTTTTAATTCTTAGCACTAAGAACAATACTTTGAATATATTAAGAACTTAATACATGTTTGTTGATTGACTAGGCAGTTCAAAGTGAATCTTCCTACCAGCCTAATTCCCACCAATGATATCATCTAAAACTCCCACTTAGGAAAAAAAATCCTGGTGCTTAAAAACATAGGGTAGGAGAAGGAAAGAAGAAGGAATTTAGGTTAAAATGAAAGGGGAGGGAAAGCCTTGAAAGGG
>JAJPUD010010200.1:0-20909 GCA_023553655.1 Myrmecobius fasciatus | reverse complement strand
GAAGGAATTTAGGTTAAAATGAAAGGGGAGGGAAAGCCTTGAAAGGGGAATTTTTTTGTCTGTTTCACAATTATTTTCCCCCAAATATTAACTATGAAAAGACTCTATCAAAACAAGGATGTGTCTGACACTGGGAATTTGGGATTCTGCACCAAATGGTGAGAACAGAATGCAAACTTTCACAATCAGAGCTACTGCTGTTCTGGCATAGACCACAGTGTGGCAGTATAGGATAGGGAAGTCGATGATGTCAGGTCACTGTAGTAGATGAATCTGCCTTTGTCTTGAACAGATTCAATCTGGCTTCTTACTCCTCCTAGTCTCCTTACTGTTCTCTGAAAGCCTTCTTCAGCAGTATCTTCTGTAAGCCTGTAACCCCAAGCTACTGGAGAAACCCTCTCTCCACCTTGTGCAGCCTTTCAGGAGACCTGCTGCCAATTACTCTATTTGGCCCCATCCTCACAGTTTAAAGATCTTGAGAGGGAGGAAATTGAAATCAGTGATGCTCATGAGGTCTGCAAATTACAGTTCTGTAAGTTTTCTGATCTCTATTTCCTTTCTGAAGGTTGTCTAAGGGCCTGGCTAGACAAATCTCTCCTATCTACAGAAAACAGGGAAGAAAGGGATTTGTCCTTAAGAATCAGGCCCAGATTGGGACAGCTAGGTGGCACAGGGTATAGAGCACCAGCCCTGAAGTCAGGAGGACCTCAGTTCAAATCTGTTCTCAGACACTTTCCCTAGTTGTGTGACCCTAGGTAAGTCACTTAACCTCAATTGCCTCAGCAAAAAGCAAAAAAAAAAAAAAAAAAAAAAAGAATCTGGGCCAGATGATGGTTACCCATTTTGTGAGGCATGAGCCAGAGAGTATAGGAATAGACTGAATTGAGGTCACTCTTCCTTCAGACAGCCACATGTGTGCTACTAGGAAAAAATGCAATTTCACCTAAAAGTGATTGGGGAGGGGTTTCCACAGATTTCAGTTCTTCTTTGTTTTTCTCCCCACGTAATAGTATTTTGTTTTTTCCAGTTACATGTAAAGGTAGTTTCCAACATTCATCTCTGTAAAATTTTGAGTCCCATTTTCCCCCCTTCCCTCCTTACCATCCCACTTCCCAAGACAACAAGCAATCTTTTAGAAGGAAAGAGGAATGAATTTAGATTAAAATGAAAGGGGAGGGAAACTTTGAAAGGGAATTGGATACACTGAAGATAGACCTTGTCTGTTTCACAATTATTTTTTCCCACATACTAATTATGAAAAGACTATGAGAGTGAAAAATAAGGATGTGTCTGAAACTGGGAATTTGGGGTCCTGCACCAAATTACTTCTCTCTTCCAGGCCTTGATTTCCCAATAAGAAAAGACCACTTCTTTCAGTGTCTGAGGGGTTTGTCAGAATGAGCCAAGCAAGTCAGAAGGAATCAAAGAATTTCCTTTTATAGATTCAGTTTCCAGCCTTGCCTTTGAGATTTCTGTAACCCACTCTTATCCTTTCTGGTTGAAGAGAGAGAATAGCATGTGGAAAATCTAGAAGCATAGTATGGCTCGGGGCACTCTCCCTCTCTGTTTCTAGGTTTCTCGGCCAGAGGAGAGCAAACACTGATTTCAGTGATTTTCCATCCCTTGCACATCCTGGCAGAGGGTAGAGATGAAATCTCTCCAGAGAAACAGAAAGAGGGCACCGAGTAGAGAAAGGAGGAGTCAGGTTGGTGCTGTCGCATTCACTGTGGTTAAGGAGAATGACCAAGGTGATCACGAACACTGGAGAGAGTCCAGGCATTGCAGGTATCTCTCTCTAACCAGGCTAAACAGACAACACTCTCCCTTGCTGCAACCTACTTTAGGTTGGTCAGGTGTTAACCCTCTCCTGTACTCAGGAGGTTGCAATCAGCCTGTTTAATCAATTCATATGATCTTTTAAAATTTTTATTCCTCTTTGATTCCAACACTATTTATTGAGAGTTTTCTATTTATTTTGTACATATAGTGTGTAAAGAAGCATTATTCTCAGTGCTAAGGGATACATAAAGATGAATAAAACATAATCCTTTTTAGATATTTTTATCTTCAGTTATTTACTACTGTTGACTTATTCTCAAACAAAAGTACTTAAATAGACACCAAGATGGTACAAAAGGAAAAAATATTCTCTCCAAAATTACAAAACCTGGGTTTAAATCCTGCCTATGACACTATCTCTGTGACTTTTGATACATCACCTAAGCAGCCTCAGTTTTCTCATATGCAAAAGGAGGTTATAGATGGTTTCTGAAATCCATTTCAGCACTATATCAATGATCTTGTATGCAAAGTGGAAAGGAACAGAACCCTCCTCTGCTGGATAACTCATACTGCAGGAGGCACAAAAAAGAGGGCAATGAATTTTGAGCAAAACATGCACATCCCAAAGCCAGGGAGGAAAACCATAAGAAAATAGATAGAATAAGATAGAGGCATAAGATCCCAAAGAAAAGGAACCAACTAGTATCTAATGGCACTTATCTGTTATAGTTATTAATTAAATTATTACTATATTATGATAATTAAAGTAAATTAAATAATTAAAGAACTATGAATTTGGGAGAAATGGGTTTAGGGTTAAAGTGGAAGAGTTTCAGGAAATGAGGAAGTTCAATTCACAAAAGACCTTTTTAAAGCCAGGGCACAAATCCTTATCATGGCTGACTTTGGGGGAGATTGAGTAGGAAAAAAATAAAGGAAGATGTTTGTGGTCATTTTAGCTTTTTCTCAACTCATCTCTTGCTCTTAGTATCATTTTGTATTGAGGCAAATAATCACTTCCTCCTACTTGTGTTCTGAACCTCCACTTTTCCCTTTTAAAAATAGAAAACAAGAGTAACCAAATGTCTTCCAACATCCCAGATGATGATGATGATGATAAAACAGAAGAAAAGAAGGATATAACTCAAGTGGGAATGTTCATTTAGAGGGACCCCAGTGATCCCAGATCATAAGGGAGAACTGAGTCAAAGCCAGGACTTACCGGTTGGTATGGGAGTTGCAGTGCATGAACCAGCTTCGGTTATTGTCCACGTACATGGCCCAGGCCTTGTCATCCTTGCCCAGCATCATATCCTTGACCACATTAACTCTGGCTACACCAAAAGCTGGATCTGGATGGTTATCGTATCGGTCCACTAGAAATTCCCAGTAATGGACTCCCTTGGAAAAAGCTGCTGTTCCCAGTACTACTCGATCATCATAACTGCTACATGTAGCTGTCTGGTTGTCATTTGACAGGACGATGTCCCGATGGCCTGAGTTGGGGTCGAATGTGAACCAGGCCACTGTACCAGAAGGAGACAAGAGAGAGAATCAAAGGGAAGGGAATTAAATAACAGAGAGACAGTGGGTAGTATGGTGGATAGAATGCTGTGTCTAGAATCAGAAAGACCTGAGTTCAAATTCAGGGCCAGATATTGATCCTGAGCAATGCATATAATCTCTTTTTGCCTCAACTGGGAAATGGAATTATAATAGCACCTACCTTAATAGGGTTGTTGTGATGATCAAATGAGGTTATGATTACAAAAGGGGCTTAACACAGTGTCTGGCACACAGTAGGTACTATAAATCCTCATCCCTTCTCACTGATAGAAAAAGGGCTCCACACAGCTACTAAAGTGATTTTTTTCTAAAATATTAATTTGACCGTGTCACTTTCCTACTCAATAAGCTCCAATTGTTCCCTATTAGTTCTAGAATCAATTTTAAACTCCTCTGTTCATCATTCTCTAACTGGCCCCAACTTCTTGACATTACTCTCTATTGCACACCCTACTGTCCAGCTGTGCTAGTAACTTGTTGCATACTTGACTGTCCTCCACCTTATCTCTAAACTCTTGTGCTGGCTTATTCCTCTACCCAGAAGACATTCCTTTCTCATCTTTGCCTCTTGTAATTCCTAGTTTCCTTCAAGACTCAACTCAAGTCTCTACCTTCTTCATGTTTTTTTCCATCTCTTTCCAGCTACTAGTACTTCTGTCTTGCTTCCACCTCCAATTATCTTTTATTTACTTATTTATTTTGTACATACCTATTTATGTACATCCTGTTTTCCTCAGCTCAATTGTCAACTCCTTGAGGGAAAGAGTCTTTGTGCTCCCAATACTTAGCACAGTCCTGGCACATACTAGTAATAAATGAGTATGGGGGGATTGAGAAATTTATTATAAGAGGGAAGTTAGCTTTAGTTTTTAAGGGAATTGGACTAGATAATTTCTAAGGGCCTTCTCAGGTCTAAAATGCTATGATTCTATAAGTTTCATTTAATTTTCTTTGGCAAATCAGAGACCAAAGCTGACTATTCTTCAGTTCAATTCAATCCCCCAAAGCACTTATTAGGCACCTATTATGGATCAGGTAGGCAGCTAAGTAACTCAGTGGGCCTGGAGTCAAGAAGAGTCATCTTCCTGAGTTCAAATCATGCCTCAGACACTTACTAGCTTTATGACCCTGGGCAAGTCACTTAACTTTGCCTCTGTTTCCTCATCTGTAAAATGAGCTAGAGAAGGAAATGGCAAATCACTCCAGTATCTTTGCCAAGAAGGCCCCAGATGGGGTCACAAAGAGTTAGGTACTACTGCAAATGACTGAACAACAATGTAGAACAGGTATTAAGTACTAGGGATATGAGACAAAACCAAAGATTTCCTAGGGGAAATAATATAGAAAGAGATAAAATAAATAGAAAAATATGTATAAAATAAACACAAAATAGTTGGAAGTGATAATAGTAGTTGATGGGGGTGGGTGGGAGAAGCACTGGGGGAACCAGAAAAGACCTCTTATAGAATATGATCTTTTGAACTGGGTCTTGAAAAGTGCTTAGGTTTTTTTTTAAGAGAGATACAGACAGATGGACAGAGAGAGAGACAGAGAGAGACAGAGAGAGACAGAGAGAGACAGAGACAGAGAAAGAGACAGAGAAGAGAGACAGAGAGAGAGATACACATAGAGAGGGACACAGAGAAGAGAGACAGAGAGAGACACACAGAGACAGAAATAGAGTTAGATACAGAGAAAGAAACAAAGAAAAGAGAGAGAGAATATTAAAAGCTATGAGGTATATACCCTGTGGATGGATGTGGGAAATGGAATCTGAGGTTTAGAGACATGAAAAGATTTGAACAAGCTTGTACAACTAATTATTTGTCAGAATCAGGCCTGTTACTCAATCTATTGGACTATGAAACTTCCCAGTTATCAGAGAAACTGAGTTGTGGATAAGTACCAATAGTAAACATTTATATAGTGTCTCAATATTTGCAATATTATCTCCTTTTATCCTCCCAACAATCCTGGGAGATAAATGCTATGATTATCCTCATTTTATTTTTTATTAAAGCTTTTTTATTTTCAAAACATATGCATAGATAATTTTCAATATTCACCTTTGTAAAACCTTATTTTCCAATTTTTTTCCCTCCCTTCCCTCACTCCCTCCCCCAGATGGCAAGTAATCTAATATATATTAAACATGTGAAATTCTTCTATACAAATTTCCTCAATTATCATGCTGCACAAGAAAAATCAGTTCAAAAAAGAAAAAAAATGAGAAAGAAAACAAAATGCAAGCAAACAACAACAAAAAAGTGAAAAATATTATGTTGTGATCCACATTCAGTCCCCACAGTCCTCTCTCTGAGTGTAGATGGGTCTCTTTGTCACAAAACTATTGAAACTGGTCTGAATTGGAACTCATTTTTAAAAAGAGCCACGCTCATCAGAATTGATCATCATATGCTCTTCCTGTTGCCATTTACAATGATCCTTGGTTCTACTCACTTCACTTAGCATCAGTTCATGTATGTCTCTCCATAGCCTCATTTTAAAGATTGGGGAAACTGAGACAGAGATTGCCCAGAATCATTGCTTCTGAATGTCCGAGGCCAGATTTGAACTCAGTTGTTCTTGATTCCAGACCCAGTGCTCTAGTCACTGTGCTACCTAGTTGATCCAGGTTGAAATCTTCCTTTAAAAGAGTGACTATACATTCACCACATGAATATTGTCTAGCTTAGGTTACTGAGGCCCATTGCTGTGAGATGTACCATGCTGCTAGTATCATAGGGCTTAAAGATGCAAGGGAATCTCCTCCAATCCTGCTCATTTTATAAATGAAGAAACTGAGACACAGAGAAGTCACTCAATTTGTCCAACTTTACATAGTACAGAATAAAACCCATAGGCAAGGGTAAGGGAGGCTGGTGAACATTTTTAGAGTTTTGTAAGATGGCATCTTTTAAATATGCATTCAGCAGGCTGATCTACCACTTCTGACACATTCTGGTTGTGTGACCCCAAAAAGACATTTAATTGTTGAGAACCAGCAGACAGCTCTCTAGAATCTATTGCTATCTATTGCAGAGAAGGTGCCAAACTTATGCACTGGTTGAGATAGTTTGTTAAAAAACACTAACCAGTTTCCCCCCTTTATTGCTGCTGCTTCTTAGGCTCTTATGATCCCCTGGGAGCTCATGCACCTGGGTTACAATCTGGAGCTCCTAATTCTTTATTAACAATAAGCAGTGACTGAGCAATAGGGAATAGGACACTGTGGGGCAAGGAAGGGACAGCAGCTGGAGAAGTGGGGAAACTGTGACCTTGATCTAGCAGAGGAAAAATATCCATGGGTTTTGATTCTCTATCCCTAGTATTGTTCCCATCTACTGGCATGGAAAATCAAGATCTGATTATCTATAAATGTACTCACACAACCTAAAAACCAGATGGGTGTTTAGGCTAAATAAAGCCAGCTGTCACATCTGAGCCTTTCTCACTTTGTTTTTGATGAATGTGTTATTGTGGGAAGAAAAGGCTAAAGCCCTAGAGACTGAAACCCATTCAACCTTAGAATATCAAATGCCATTCAGAGGTCATTACATGCAGCAAGCAGCAGCAGCTATCTCCCAGGCTGCTTCACCCCTAGCCCACCAACATGAATTGGACTTCAAGGGAAGAAAAGGTTTTTCTCAACTTTCCAGGACTGCTGGATTTTTAGTTTGTCTCAGGCAGGTGACTAAAGAATGACTGTTCTAGTTGCTACATGGGGATGTTACAATGTGGAAGGGGATATTTCTATGAGTTCTTAAGAGGATGAAGTAAATATCTTGTTACATTATATCAGAGTGACATATTAGTTCTGTGTTCTTAACTGCTAATGTTGCCCTTATAGTGTGTGTTTGCTACTATCTGGTCATCCCACCTTCAATATGAAATGCAGTCCAGGTCTGCTCCATAGAAAACAAGGAACATGTGTGGTCATATCTGTAATCTTTGGAAGAAAACTGTAAATAAAACTTACCATCAGATGTCTGGAGAACAACAGTTTTGCTGTAAGGCCCAACACCAGAGGAATTGAAAGCCTTGACTCTTGCATTGTATGTACTGTTGAAATGAAGGCCATCAATGGTGCAGAGGGTCTCCTTGCCAACATAAACTTCCTAAATGAGAAGAAAGACCATTAAGTTGTTGATTTTTCCTCCATTTATGAATCTAATTTAGGAAATGACATAAAAGCAATAAGTAGATAATAATTCAACAATTTAAGATTTTCCTTGGGGGCGGGGAATAGGAATAGATTTAATGATATCTAAATTTATGATCCCATGACTCTCATAGATCTTCACAGCAGCTATCATTGGAGTGAGAATCTTAACAATAAATGATCTCTTATTGATCTGTGTCACCTCAAACCAGATGATCAGCCCACCATTAAAGTTGGTAAATTTAAAATATTAACATCAGACTGGTTCACCTATATTGACTTTATAATCTCCTCTGGCTAATAGTATCTGTTGTCAAATTTAATTAAATTCAACCCAACAATAATGTATTAAACACCTACCCTATACCAGAAACTATGGTAAGCACTGAGAATAGGACAAAACAATTTTATTAAAAGGTTTTGCCCTTTTCATATATGAATATGTTGATAACTGAAAGGGGCAGAAAAAGAAAACTGATAAAATCAGTTTAAAGAAGAAAACAGCCTCTCAGATAAAATATTGAAGGAAGACTCATGCTCCTAAGTATCTGAGAAGGAACTGCCTCTCAGATAAAAATCCTGGTAAGAGCTATTTGAAGGCAGATTCAGAGGTAACTGGATTCAGGCCATTATTCTATATTAGTTCATTTGTGCTTTACTATTTTCAGGGTTTTGAAAGATATAATTGATAAATTATGAATCAAATAACTGGGGAATATGAGATAGTCACATGAGAGCTTTTGGAATCATAATTGAGAGAAAAGTACAATTATTGATATTCACATCATAAGTTGCAAATTGATCATTTTTTATGAGTACTAAATTGACAGATTAAAAGCTAGGAAGAAGGACCTGAAAAAAGGAGAAAGATGATCAGGTAAAAATAGAAGCAGGAGAGAAAGAGTCAGAGACAGAAGATATAAAAAGTCATAAGAACTGCTTATCAAAGATACAGTACAGAAAACAAATATAGTATGGGAGCTGGCAGAAACTTATCAAGACTTATAGAAAGAAGCTGCAGCTATTTTGTTGGGAACTGTGCCTATTAGAGACACTGCTTTCTTGAGAGTTGATTGGTTGAAGAAATGCAGTATTATCCTATAGTGTCATCTACAACCCAAGAAAAGGAACATTTCTCAAGTGTTTGCATGCATTGCCCTTTACTTTCCTCTGCAATCTGGTTTAAGAGGGAGAAAAAGAATGGAGAAGGCAGGCTTTGCAGCATTTTTTTTTGCTTTGAAAAGAGGTGTACCTGTGTTAAGAGATAATTGGATAAAACAGAATTCCCTGCTATTTGAAGAGCTGGCTAGGGTAATGGTGCATGGCTCTATAATCATCTATAGCTTGAGAGGGAGAAACTCCACAGAGCCAAACTCAGAGAGCTTGGTGGTCCTCTAGTTTAAGCAATTGCTTGCCACTAAAAGAGTATAATACTTTTTCAGCACCCTGCTAAGGCTGACTGTAGGAAAGTGGAGTTTATCACTGCTTTCATCTCCTAAGAGCAGCTGAGGAGCAACTTTGTCCAGCAAGAAAGCTGTGAGGACAAGAAGAAAAGCAGATAGAGGAGAAGTAGTCTTTCCTAGAAGGTGACTAGTGGCACAAGTTATTCTTCAAAGAGACCAAGAACAAAGCAGAAATCTTGAGTTATGAAGAGCTCTGGGTAGTTGGGTTTCCCCTGGTAGGTTTCTCTATTATTCCATGGCTTGAAGTCATACAGTATCATCAAAAGAATATTGAGATTTAAGGGAGAAACCTGAGTTCATTAGGAACATTATGCCAATTCTAGGACTAGTTCATTGTTTATCTGCAGTACCTATCCATATATATATATATATATATTTATATATACATACATACATACATACACAGTCACATACATACTAGTAGACCAGATCTATTACTTACACATCTAAATGTATATTATAATCTGGACAATTATTCATCCACTTGTTCCCTAAATTGATGGGCCAACATTTTGATTATGTACTGTTTCAAGGTTTCATATAATCAGCACAGTGTCATCTAAAAGCACAAGAATCTTGGGGACCTCACTATCTAAGGAATCCCTCTTTAATTTAGTCTCTTATTCAGATCCCCTCCATGGCAATGGCAATAATATTTGGCAAGCATACATTTCCTGATTGTATGCTTCTTTTGTATTAATTAACAGGAAGTTACTGAACAAAGTTACCTGTTATTTTTTCTTTCTTGGAATTGAATATAATTTTGATCTATGCATGGCAGTTAACTTGTTGAAGAAGAGCTTTTAAAGTAACATTTTACTTTATAGTATAACTTTTTTTTTTTTTTTTTTTTTTTTTTTTTTTTTTGCTGAGGCAATTGGGGTTAATTGACTTCCCAGGGTCACACAGCTAGGAGGTGTTAAGTTAAGTGTCTAGAGGCTAGATTTGAACTCAGATCCTTCTGACTTCAGGGCTGGTGCTCTAACCACTATGCCATCTAACTGCCTCTAGTATAACATTTTTTAATAGTCAGTCAATGATAAGTGAATAGGTCTGTCTCTGCAAATGTTATTTGAAGAATTGTTGAGCCCAGAATAATGTATATATTGGTCATCTGCAATAAGCCTAATGGGATAAGGTATTCTTTGCACATTTCAGACCAGCCATTCTGTAACTGATAAGAAGTAGTCTAAAGTAGGTTACAATTTGTGAAAATTGACTTGTTCCTTTCTCAAGCTTTCATCAAGGATGCTCTTAACACATGTTTATTGTTCTTATAAAAGTTAATTTAAAGAGTTCTGGGAGGATAGAAAAATGGTTTTATGTAATGGTAGTTATTGATGCTTTCTTAGTCACTTTTTGGGAAGCAATAATAAAATAATGATTATTTACATTGCCCGATACCACTATTAATAATAGATAAGGAAGCTTTGATCTTTTCATTTCTAACACTGGTTGATTTGTCTCTCCTTGGGCTGTACGGTGTTCCCCTCCCTCTACAACCTTTCTTGGGGCTCACTATTTTTTTCTATAAGTGATTTGTGTCTGCCATTTTTTCAGAGTCTAAGAATTAATCTCTCAATGTTCTCTAAACTGTTGTTTTCAGTGCAGATCTTCTCAGTATATACTTTGTCTCATTTAACTGTTTTTTCTTTGTTTTCTAGTGACTTCTTGTACAGTACACCATTGGCTGTGATATTTTGCTTCAAGTATAAAGACATCTGTCATTTGTGGAAAAAACAGTTTTTTTTAATAGAAATCTCTACTTCCAACCAGAATTCATGCTCCCATTTATGTGACTCTGAGTTTTGATTGGTGAGCCTTATCTTGCTTGCCACATCATTCCTTAGAATTTCTATGCCATGTTTCCATATTCTCTACCCCCAGTTCTCAGTCCCATCTTCAACTCTTATCTGTGAAAACAGTAATCAAATGAACAATATCATTTCTGGAAAAGATATGCCGATCATTTGACTTTAGTTGCTGTCACCATTCTTCTGACTTCCTGGTCCAAAACATTTCTCCCGCTGTGTTATCTTCTCCTACTATTATGTAAACTCCAGAGAAAGGACTTGCTTGCTTGTATTCTCAGTGCTTAACACAATGTATGGCATAGAATAAACATTTACATTATTTTCATTCATTCAATTATCTTCTATTGATAAATGTTTTCCATTTTTCTTCTCTGTATATTTCTGTCTCTGTCTGTCTCTGTCTTTATTTCTCTGTCTCTGTTTCTCTCTGTGTGTCTTTTTCTCTGATTCTCTCTGTCTCTGTCTCTTTCTCTCTGTCTCTCTCGGATCTCTAACTTGCCAATTTTGGAAGTGCAATGATTATTCACATTGTCCAGTACCACTATTAATAATAAACCAGTAAAAAAGTAATAGACAAATAAACTTTGATCTTTTTCATTTCTAACATTGGTTGATTTGTCTCTCCTTAGACTGTATGGTGTTCCTCTCCCCCTGCAACCTTTCTTGGGGCTCACTATATTGATGCTAGACTTATGCAGACATCTAACTGATTTCAGTCCTACTGCAACTCAGAACTCTAGAACTCAAGCAATCTCCTGACTTCATCCTCCTCAGCAGTGTACTAATGTACAGTATACCCAATTTTTTTTGTCAGTTTTCCATCTGTTCATTGTTTTATATCCAATTTCATCTCTAAATGTCTTTGGGATGCTGTGGCTTAATTGATCCTCTGGACAAGTGTTCTTTATATAAACTTTTTTTTTGATATACACTTTCTTGACAATTTACAAGGCAATTTGGCCATAATCTTCTATTACCTTTTCCTCTAAGATTTTACAAATGAGTTCATATACCAAGCCAGGGTTTTTCTTGCTGCTATCTCTTGATTTGATAAGAAAATCAAATGTTTTCTGGCTTACATAGAATCTATGCTTTTAAAATTTCCTTGTTATGGCCATTGATTTATATCATTTAAAATCTCTTATGAAGTGGCAGTGGTCTATGTAGAGATCTATTTTTAAAAATCAATTTCCTAGTCAACAGCTTATTTCAACAGTTCAAATTGGCGTAGTTTCAATTGTGCTACATGCTCTCTTCTTGTTATTCTTTCTTCTATTTTGGAATTGATTTTGAGCTTTGCATTAACAAACTATTTATTGGTCTGACTCTACATAGATGGGAACAACAGCAGCAAAAATAGTTTTTATTTTGTATTTGTGACTAGTATCCCACAACCTTTCACATATAATGTGCCCTTAACAAATGTTTTTTGGAGTGGAGTGGATAATGACTCTTCTATTGGTAGCCAGTCATTTCTTGTGTGTCAAAATATAAATAATTTCTTTTTTATGATATTTAGCATTTATTAAGTTCTAAATATTCTGACTCTTTTATAAAAAAAGTATTCATGATATGTAGGCATGATTTTTTTTTCTTTGGCACTCATGGAGTGCCAGATTCTATGTTGATTCAAATTGAAAGACTATAATGAATTACTTGTAGAATTTTGTTTTCCTTATTTTCTGCAAAAAAAATCTTGTCACATAAACTGCAATTATCTTCATAGTTGTCTTTTTGCAAAAGCTTACCATGAGCACTGTAATAAGAAATGCCCAAATGTTCTGCAAAATGCTGTTTCTTTTTGCCTTTGGATATACTTAAAAGCCCACATTGCCTGCTTCTTCATTTGCCTTTCCAAAGAGAATTTGTGAGCTATTTTGCCACTTAGCTAAAACTTATTTTGGACTTCTGGCTTGATGTGGATTAGAAATATCAACATTGCTATAATTCAGTTTCTCCATTATCATATCCTCTTGTTGGTCATTGGACAAGGATCTTGTACTTTGCTAAGCTAATGTCTCTGAAGAGTCTAAAAACTTTGTGATTCTAGGGGCAGCTAGGTGGCGCAGTGGATAGAGCACCAACCCTGAAGTCAGGAGGACCTGAGTTCAAATTTGGCCTCAGATACTTAACATGTCCTGGCTGTGTGACCTTGAGAAAGGCACTTAACCCCAATTGCCTCAGCAAAAAAAACCCAACTTTGTGATTCTTGGCAAATTCTATACCCTTTTAAAGGGTTTGGTAGATGCTCAGATGTGAGATTTGAACATTGTCTTACTGATTCTGAGTCAAGCAAGCATTCTATCCACTACATCATACTTTCTCCCTTAGGCAATATGAATAGTATACATAATAAATGCAGCAGGTTCAGAAAAATATACTCTTTAAGTAGACTGGCAAAGGTGACACTGTATAAAGTTAGCATTTGGAGAAATAGAAGGGAACAGAATTATATATGTGCAAATGACATCCTTATATGCCTAATACTGTATCTGGGTCCTGGGCTACCTCTTAAAATGATATTGAACAACACACCTTATTTAGTTCTTCCCCCTGCTCTAAGCTACATATCAATCAGAAACCAGTTTTCCTTAGTCAAATACTGCCTTGTATTAGGATTCATCCTGTTCCTAAAATTTCAGATTAGTTCCCTTTGACTTTAGAGAAAGAATAGGATTATAGACCCTTCTATTTAATCTCAATTGTACAGATAACGTTAACCAAGAGGTTAAGTAAATTGTTCAATGTTCCAGATAGCTAGTTATCAGAACTGAAATTAGAAATTGAGCCTCCTGACTTCCAAAACCTGAGGTTCTAGGGAGAAGTTATTGGGAAAAAACAAGCTTTACTGGCACAAGGAAGAAAGTTATCTAGATTGTCATCATGGTCATTATTGTCATGATTGTTATCTTCATCTTCATCATCATCATCATCATCATCATCATCAATCTCCATGACATTCAGACTCTAAGAAGAGATGAGCTCACCCGAAACTGCCCGCCATCTCCATCATCCAGTTCCAGGATATAACCCTCCACAGGGCTATGAATAAAAGGTGGCATCCTCCAGGCCAGTGTAACGCTGTTATTTCGAGTGCAGCACTTCTCTAGCTGCAGTAAGGGGACAGGTGGCACTGCGACAGGAACTGAGCACAGGTTAGTGTAACCTTATTCTTCCCCATCTGACATCCAAAGGAGACATCCTAGAATCCATCCCTTCTCCCCACCCAAGTTATAACTCCAACCATTGAGTCATGGCCACAGAAAATCTGGTTGGGTTTTGAATTTCTCCTTGACAGTCTCTAAGTTAGCATCCTCAAGGAGTTTGTCAGGAATCTCAAACATACATTTGCATCTTTGCTTACAGGCACTTGATATTTTAAGGTTTATCTGTTCTGACATCCAAATTTTAAAGATGAGGAAATTGATGACCAGAACAATTAAATGGTTTCCCCAAAGTCAAACAAGAATTAAGTGGCACATTGAAACTAAAACCCAAGTCTTCCAACTCATTTTCCAACTATTCAAAAGATATTAATTTGAAAATATTCAAAATAGCCTTTTGGAAGAAGCTTGGTCATAGGGTCGGTGAACTAAATATAGAAATAGCAATCATAACTAGGAATTCTGGTGGCCAAGGCAAATCCAGTTAGGATCAATGGTGATAGATCATGGTTAGGGGACTAATTTCTAGCCTACCACCTATCCTGAGACTTCTCTGGAGCTGTGCAGGGAGTCCTGTACACAGTCTAGAATTCATTTTCTACCCCCCAGCATAGGACCTATTAGATCCTTGTCCTAAGAGAACCAGAGGCCCTGAATCTCTTCTCCAAAAGATGATCATGGTCAGAATGACTTATCCGTCAAACACTTTCCCCTGAGACTATCTGGGAGCTGCATTGCTTTTTTGGAGGTTTATCAGATTCCTTGAGTACCCTTGCTCCATGGAGATGGGAGGTACCTGATGAGCCTCTTTTCTCAGATAAAAAGTGATGCAAAGAATCATTCTCTTGCCTGTCACTTATCCCAGTCTGTCTAACCTTGTCCTGACCTTGTGCCTCTAGATCAGCTGATTCCAGGGATCAGCATCATCTTTCTAGGAGATGCTATCTCTGCTCAGTCCTTTTCTCGGAACCAACCTGTCTCAGGCTTGATTTTAAGTATCAGAATATATTAGAATCAGGGATGGGGAATGTGATCCCTTCATATATGATTGAGAATGTATTTTAATTCCTTCCCCCATTCAGTTAAATTGTTTTTGTTTTTAAGAAAACACACTGATTCAAATAAATCAAAATAAATTATTTCATTGGGAAGCTGATTGATTGAAATAATAACTTCAATTCAGGTTCAGGTTTTTCAGTTGGGGGTCCATGATTTGTTTTCCTAAAATTGTTTGGAATACAGTTTATGGCAGCTCTATTAAGGCCTTCTCCTTTGCTTATTAATCCAAAGTCAATCTCTCTTTGGAAATGGTCTTTTGTCCTGATTGAATCCAGTGGTATCTTCCTATTCCTCAGCCCCTCCATATCTACTTTTTTTTTAACAGAAGATTTTGGACCTAAGAGAACTGGGCTTGGTCACTATTATTGACTTGAATATCATTTACAATGCTGCTGTAGAATAAATGTTTATTAAAAGAAGCATTGAACATATGTTCAACCAAAGCTCACCCCTACATTTCATCTGGATGAAGTCCAGCTGATGGATAGCTTGCAGCAGAGGTTCACTGTCCAAGGTCAAATCAAACTCTGCAGACACCTTGGGTTCCAAAGCTCCCTTGACCCACTGCTCTTGAGACACCTGGACACGCTTGATCAGGGCATCTGAAATCTTAAAGAAACCATTAGGTTTGGCATATGAATCTTCAAAGAAAAGGATAAATGAAAAATTGAGATGACAGGATTATTTATAAACTTTAGGATTGAAGGACATGTTTAGGCTTACATACCCAAGATACTTCAGAAATAGAAAGACAAATCGAGAGAGATGAAGACAGAAACAGACATGCGGAGAAAGAGAGAGAGAGAGAGAGAGAGAGAGAGAGAGAGAGAGAGAGAGGCAGTCAGACAGACAGAGACAGAGAGTCAGAAACAGAGACAGAGGCACACAGAAACAGAGAAGAAAGAGGAGAGAGACAGAGACACAGAGTCTGGTAAGAAAACGTAGCAGCCAGGTGGTACAGTGGAAAGACTGCTGCATTTTTCAGTCAGGAGGACTGAGTTCAAATCCTACTTCAGATATTTACCATCTATGTAACCTTGGGTAAATCAATTAATCCAATACACCTCAGTTCCCTCATCTATAAAATAGGGATAATAATAGAATCCACCTCACATAGTTGTTGTGAGGATCAAATGAGGTAATATATAAAGCTCAGTGCAAACCTTAAAGTATTACATAGATGTTAGCTATTTTGCAAAAATTATTTGTTATTATTTTACAAAAATTAATTTTGGAAATGCAATTAAATGTGAAAGGTAAAATTTGGTATTTAAATGAACTTTTCAGTGAATCTTACTGTGAAACAAAAAATATTTTTTATAAAAAGGATAATCATTTTTTCAATTTGTTGAACGTTTTGTCAAGTAAATTCTTAAGAGCAAAAAAAAACCCACCGAGTTACTAAAAATTGTTTATATCTCATTTTACTGAATTGGTTAACCAATTCAGTAAAATGAGATATAAACATTTCTCAAGGTTTTTCCATATTCTCTCTTCTCAAGCTCATTAGCATATACAATTCAGCCAGACTGGACTTCATACTTTTCCTCACAGATGACATCCTATTTCCCATTTCAATCCCTTTGCAAGAGCTGTCTTCCATGCTTAGAATGTACTCCTTCACTTGTAGAATTACTTAGAATTACTAGTTTTTAAATTTCACCTCATTTACTTCCGCTTATATCAGGCCATTTCTGATGTCCCCTAGGTGCTAGTACCATCCTCCCAAAAGTTACTCTTGTTTACTTTATATAAATAATAAATATACATATTTATACACAAATGTGTAATTTTCTTCATTTGCTTGAGAAGAACTTTCATTTTTATCTGTTTCTTCAATTCTTAATTTAGTAGATAGCATGTAGTAGGTGATTAATAAATGCTTTTTGATTCATGCCAGGAAAAGTATTATTCTAAATTTCAGTATAAATCCAGTATAGTTCAGTTCTAAATCCAGTATAGTGCTCCTCAGTCTCAGTGAAAGGGACCTTTTTTTGATAGTAGGAAATATTCTACTCTATTTTGAAAATAATAATACCCTTTCAATAATCAAAACTACTATCCACTAATTTATCCTGTCACTATGATGCCAAGGAAGAGAGTCATAATGAAATAGGAGGCAGAGTACTTAAAGATTATGTTGACTTCTTCATTTAAAAACTGCTTATTCATACTTTTTTGGCCATTTATCAATTGGGGAGTGATTTGTATTTTTATACATTTTACCAAATTCTTTATATATTTGAGCTACATGACCTTTATCTGAGAAACTTTCTATAAAATCCTCCCTCCCCAGTTTTTAGCTTTTCTTCTGATCTTGGTGACAGTTGTTTTATTTGTACAAAATCTTTTTATTTAGTATATTTAGTATAACTGAAATTATTCAATTTATATCTCCCTCTGCTCTCTACCAAAAGAATGAATCTTAACTTATTTTTTAAATTTATTTTTAAAATTAGGAACCTAACAATTACCAATGAATAGAAACATTTCAACATACAAAAAACAAAAACCATGAATTTATTAACTTCCTAATGTGTACCAGGTATTGTTTTCTTTTGGGAATTCTCATTTTGTCCTGTTCTGCGCACTTTAAAATATTTTATTTATGGCCTTTTCTTTCCTTTTTCTTTTTGCATCCTTATTACCATCCATTAACTTACCTTCCCACTTCTCCATAGAAGCCTTTCCTTGACAATTAAAATAGCCAAGAAAAACAATTGAAGACATGGCTACCTCATAAAATGTCTTGTTCCACAGCCCTAATTTATCTCTTTGCCAAGAAGAGAGCAAGTCTTACCTAAGACCAGGATAAGATTGCAGGAATCTTTGGTTCCTGGGAACATGGATAAGGCATTAGTAAACTCTTAATGAACTTTTACCTGTCTCTGCAGAGTCCTTAGGGAATAATCAAGGTAATTAATTATTCCTTCTACAGAAAGAGGGTTACACTTACATTGCATCACTATTGTTTCCCAGAAATTATGCAATTATTAACTAGTCTATCATTCTAGGGATCAAATTCTAAGTAAGACTGAATTACCCAAATGATAACTGAAAATTTGTTCTGTCTTGTGGGGACTTGTACTATTGAATATGAGAAGAAATAACAGCATTGATTTGCCATCCGTGGACACCTTGTTAAGCAGTCTGACATCACTGGACTATGCCCAATTTGCTTTACAGAGGTCACTTTACCCTGATCCTTGACTTCTCTATAGGGGATTAGGTAAAAGAATAGAAGTATGATTACTAAAACACAAAAATGTAGAATCATACAATGTCAGAGCTGGGAGGAAACTTAAAACTCTTTCAGTCTAACAATCCCCTTTTGTCAGATAAGAAAACTGAGGCTCAGAAAGATTGAATGACTTTCTTGGACTTGTTATTTATCCGAAGAGTCAAAACAAGTACCCAGCTCATTTAATTTCTAAGCCAGGGTTCTTTCCACCATTATGAAGGAGGAGAAGGGAATAAGCATTTATATAGCACCTACTATGTGCCAAGCATTATGCTAAGTACTTTATAAATATCTCATTTGATTCTTCCAACAATTCACAAGGTAGATACCATTATTATCCATATTTTACAATTAAGGGAATTGAAGCAAATAGAGGTTAAATTGACTGAGGCAAATAGAGGATAAGTTGTGTGTCCAGGGTCAAATAATTATTAAGTGTCTGACACTGGATTTGAATTCAGATATTCCTGACTCCAGGACAATAGACTCTGTCTATTTGTACCACCTAGCTATCTCTAGAATGCTCTGATATAATGTTATTCTAATAGCAAGCAAAACAAAGTCAACATAATTTCAAATCTGTGGGAAAGGGTTTTATTTTTAAACAAAGTGTGCATGGGGGCAGAAAAGAGAAAAGAGAAAAAAATCCTCTTTCCCCCAGCAAAGATATGATCAAGACATATATTTTACATATATTTTTACATACCTGTAAAAAGCCAGAAGGGTCATTTTCTTTAATCACCTCTAGGCAGTATTCCATTAGGCCTGTTGACTGGCGTAACTTTAATGTACAATGATTGATCTGGTCCCAAACCACCTGTAAAGAAGAGAAGAGTTCACAATGGGACATCATCATGTCTTTCTGCCTTTGAAGAAAATTAAATAAAAGGTCAGGGGCAACCAGGTGGCAAAATGGATAGAATACTGAATCTGAAGTTAGGAAGGCTCATCTTCCTGGGTTGAAATCTGGCCTTTGACATTTATTAAATGTGTGACCCTGGGCAAGTCACTTAACTCTGCCTCAGTTTCCTCATCTGGAGAAGGAAATAGCAAACCACTCTAGTACATTTGTCAAGAAAATCTCAAATGGGGTCACAAAGAGGAGGACATCATTGAAATTACCTAACAACCACAAAAACAAAGGGTTGAAGTAGGGACAGTAATAATTAGTAAATAAAAAATAAATGGGGAGAGCTGCTTAGTGGTTTTCTCTCTTTATACCTGAATTCTGGATGCCATCTATGGTAGGAAACAATGCTGAATCTTTCCCCAGTGATCTTAGATTAGACACCCAAATATACCTTCCTGACCCTGAATATGGAAAAAGCAGAATTTCAATGGTCCAAAGTAGTAGTGATTGGTTCCCTGTGTGACCCATGGATAGCTAAATGGACTTTTTTTTTCTATCCATGCATGGAATTGCAATAGACTTATAAAGATTTAAAAAGACCTTAGAAATTATTTACTCCACTTTTTCTCCAACTAATTTAGTCACAACATCCTTTTGGTCTTGAAATATATTGACAAAATCCAGTCTACACAGCTGAAGTTATAGAATATCCCCAAACTAGATCATGACCACATGGGAAAACCAGATGTAGAATTCCAGGTCTGCAACTGGCCAAGCAGGTCAAAGTTAAACTTATAAGAAAAAGACTTTGTCAGAACAGCCTCATACTTGGGTCCTTGCATATATCTTTCAAGATTTCTCTTACATCTTTTTCTTCTTTCAATAAAACTTTATTCTGTAATATTATGTGGATTCTGTAAAATTGTGTGGATACGAATGGGAGTCAGTTGCAGTCTCATGTACATATATTATCCCATGTTTCATGGTTAGATGCTAGGAGCAACAAAGTAAAAATATTCCCAATGTGTCCCTAACACATTTTGCATCTTAAGTGAGTCTCCACCATAAATCCTATACACATTAAAAGCAGTCTCAGATCACACTCTCAAAGAGTTTGAATTAAATAGTCAATATGGTAGACTTCTAGGTAATTAATAGAATCACATGTAAATATAGCAACTGCAAGAAATAGTTGGAATTTTGTGTATATTTTCTAAGACTATAGTGGGGCAGGTGAGTTTGTCAATAGATGAAAGCTTCCTAGATGACATGAACCTAAAGCATGTCGGCTCTAAAAGGGGAAAGATATGCCTCTAGTATATTCATATGAATACTTCTGTAGAAAGAGCAAGTGATTGATGTGATATTTTCTATTTGCTAAGAATATTAAATTGGAGAAAGAAATGGTAAACCACTCTAGCATCTTTGCCAAGAAAAACTCAAATGGGGTCACAAAGAGTTGGACACGACTGAAACAATAACAAAGAACATTAAAACTTGATTCCCTAGAGACTGTGAATGGGTACTGAAAAACAGATTATTTCTATATCACAATTCCCAAGGAAACAAGCCTTCAGTCACTCACCTTCAATTTGTGTTCCCGCTCTTTAGTGACCTTGGTGAGTAATTTGGCTTTTTGTCGAGTTAAAGCATCAACCAGGGCATCACACTGAGCAACCAGACAGGCCTCATAGTCCAGCCCATTTTCCTGGAGGAAATCAAGATTTATCAAGCAGAAAGGTTAAAATATAATGCTGTCACATAAGGTTTTATCTCTCTCAATTCCATCATACCCCTGTATTTTTTTT
>JAJPUD010010199.1:21525-65036 GCA_023553655.1 Myrmecobius fasciatus | reverse complement strand
TATTAGTCTTAAATAGGCTCAGTAAATGAATGCTTCTATATATACCAGTGTAACCCTGAAAAAAAATCTAGAATTATTGAATAGATGATTTGTGAGTCCTCAGAAATCAGTTTGAGATTCATTCTTTATTTTTTTCAGCAAGTCTTTATTAGTTTGGCATTATTTATTCTTAGTAAATCCATTCTTTTTTGTTTGTTACAGTTATTAAATTGGTAGATCAGCCAAATGTCATAAACATTATGTATCTCAATTTCAGAAAGATATGATTTCAACAATGATACTTTTGTGGACAGAGTGAAAAAAATGTAGACTAGATGATAACAACAGGTAAGCAGATCTGTAACAGTTGCATATTTATTAATGGACCCATAGTTTTTAATAATGACATAGAGTTCTACCCCTGGTCCCTTCCTGTTAATTTTTTTTCTTCAATGGTTTGGGTGAAAAAATAGAAACTTTGCTTATCAAATATGTGACTGATAAAGGACTGAAAGAATAGGAAATATAGTAATGATAAAATCATGATTAAAAATTATGATTTGCCTAGCTGAAACTCAAAAGTTGAAACCACTGTTAAATTTAATAGGAATGACTAAAAAGTCCTATACTTTTTTAAAGAAAATTATTTTCACTCAAATAAGTTGTAAGAACTCTAGTTCTATCATTAACTTGATATCTAAACATAAATAGATCCCAACTACTCTGGACTTCATCATTTATCTAATAAGGTGTTTAGAGGACTTCTTAAATTTTTCCTAACACAAAATCTATGGTTTTGATAAATATAAAAATATACCAAATATATTATTGTCTTTCTGAATTCAAATCTGGCTTCAGTGATCCTAAGCAAGTCACTTAACCCTGTTTGCCTTAGTTTCCTCATCTGTAAAATGAGCAGGAGATGGAAATGGAAAACCATTCCAGTATGTTTGCCAAGGAAACTTCAAATTGCATTACAATTTGTTGAGTTGAGTACAATTTAAAAAATAGAGAATATTGTTACTTGACCCTAAGGTTAATAATGTGTGCCAATAATGAGACTTGGCTGCTGAAATGCTAAGTCATCGTTGAATTGCATTAATGGAAATACAGATTAATGGAAATAACAATCTCACTGTACCCAAAATGATCAGGGAATATTTCAAATGTTATGCTGCATTCTGAGTACCAAAATTTTAAGAAAACTGAAAAATGAGGCATTGTCAGCTCAAGAAGATGGTAACTAGGGTTGTTAGTGGTTTGAAACCATATCATATGAGAATAGGTGTAAAGAATTGAGAATATTTAGCTAAATGAAAAAAAAAAATCTTAGCATAACAATCTATCTTCAAATACTTGAAAGGCTACTATATAGACCTTAAATTAGATAGTATTTTTCTAGTAGAGAACAGATGTAGGAATGTTCATGCATAACTCCACTTTCAATTGGATTTGCAATGCCTAAATTGTTTAGTTTTTTTTTTTTTTTTTTTTTCCTCAAAGTGCTCAGTGATCTCAGGTTTTATGGTCTTTTCTTATTCCAAATTCTGTTTCTGCTTTTATTAGCATTTGACACTTCTGACTGTCCATTGGTCCTGGTACTGTCTTTTATTTTGGCTTCAGTAAAGGTAAATGGTACAATCATGTCACATACACAGGCCTAATCAACAAATTCCAGTGGATTTCCATCATCTCCAAGAGTAAATTAAAAACCTGCTGTTTGGTGTTGAAAGGTCTTTATAACAGCCTCCTCTTACCTTTCCAATCTTCAGACAAATTACTGTCTACCAGTGGCCTCCTGGTATTGTATGAATGAGGCACTCCTTTTTCTTGTGTATAGGCATTTTTTTTTGGTTGTTCCTTTATGCCTAGAATACTTTTTCTTCTCAAAGTAATCTACCAGTTTCCCTGGTTTCCTTTAAGTCTCAAATAAAATCCCATCTTTTACAAGAAGCCTTTCCCAGACCCACTTAACTCAACTCTGTTAATTATTTCCTATTTATCCCATATCGGTAAACAGACTGTTTATTTGTTCACATGTTGTCTCCTGCTATAAAATTGTGAAATTCTGGACAGCAGGGACAGCTTTCCTGGAACACAGCAGGTGCTTAATAAATATTTTTTGAATGAATCACTGATTTCTCCTTATTATCTTCCTTTGTGTCTCCTTTAAGGAATCTTCATCCAACTCCAATGCCCAAAGATTGAATATCCCTCAGAATTCTTCCATGTATCTTCCTCTTCTTACTGTATAAATTTCACTTATCTTACCAATCTTATCATTTCTCATGGGTTCAATTATAGGCATGTGATTCAAATATAAATATCTAGTTTTAATCTCTCCTAAATACCAGTCCCATATTGGTAACTCCATATTGAGCATTTATCAAAATCAGTTTTTTCCAAAAGCATATTTATTATTGCTCTTCATCTTCTTCCATAAACAGCCTCTTCCAAAACTTTCTATTTCTGTTTAAGGCAGCCCTTATTATTGTTCAATCATTTCAGTCAGGTCTGACTTGGCGACTCAGATTTTTTTTTAGCAAAGATACTGGAGTGGTTTGCCATTTCTTTCTCCAGCTCATTTTACAGATGAAGAAACTATGAAAATAGGGTTAAGTGACTTGCCCAGGACCACATAGTGTCTGAAGCCAGATTTGAGCTCGGGTCCTCCTAACTCCAGGTTTGGTGCTCTATCCATTGTGCCACCTAGTTGTCCAAGGTAGCCCCTATATCCCTGTCAACTAGATTAATAACTCCAGAATCATCTTTGAGTCTTCCTTTTTCCAACATTGTTCTGATGTTTAGTTGCCAAGTCCTTTAAAATCTACCTCCAAAATAACTCCCTTATTCATCCTGTTCTCTCTCATTACATGGCCATTATGATGAGGTGTGAGAAAAGGGATTAAGGGATCCACTTTGGCCAATTGTTGGGCTTCATGGAGGAATCCATGAACCCCAAGGAACAGGCGAGACATTTATGGCATAATGGGTTTATTATAGCAAAAAAGCAGCTTTCTTAGCGGGACAGTTCTGAAAGGGGAGAAGTAAAGATGGGTTATTAGCAAATATTAGTTAACACTGAGCACAGCTCAGTGGACCTTTTCCTGATAGGAATTAGCAAAGCTGGGTTTATCCAGAGCAGGAGCTCAGTGGGCCTTTCCAGATGTAGGAATAAACCAAGATTCAGGGTTCAGAGTTGTTCTTTTATTTTGCCTTCTAAGGCTTCAGGCTGGGGAGATTAAGGGTTAGTTTCTATAAAAGGAAGTGATTATGCCCCAGGCCAAGATTTCTGATTGAATTGTAGGAGACAATCTTGGAAGTTTCCCTATGAATAGTTGGGTGGAGCTACTCTCTGAGATCTGGAGGGGTTTCAATTTAGGGTCTCCACCCCAGGACCACCCTTCCCAACAGTTTACATCATTTACTTTAGATCCTCACCACTTCTCTGTATGACTATAATAATAGATTCCTCAGTGATTTCCTTGCTTCCATCACCTCCTCTGCCAATTCATCCTCCATATAGCTGCCTAGATGATCTTTATGTGTTTATATATGTCACTGGTCTTCCTATTCTTTTCAAGGGTACAACCATCCTTCCAGTCCCTTATGTTTGCAGTCATTGATTACTCACTTTCTCTCATCCTTTATATCCAATCTGTTGCTGAGGTCTATCAATTTTAACTTTTTTTTTTTTTTTTGGCTGAGGCAATTGGGGTTAAGTGACTTGCCCAGGGTTACACAGCTAGGAAGTATTAAGTGTCAGAGGTCAAATTTGAACTCAAGTCCTCCTGACTTCAGGGCTGGTGAACTATCCACTGCACCACCTAGTTGCCCCCTATCAATTTTACCTTTGCAAAAATCTTTTGAATATGTCCTTTCTTACCTCTGAAATTGCCACCATTCTGGTATAGTTCCTCAATTCCTCACACCTGCACTATTGCAATAACTGATGATTGATCTGCCTACCATAAATCTCCCCCCTCAGGTCCATCATCCACTCAGTTATTAAAGGTATTTTTTCTAAAACACAAGTCCAAATACCTTTCTTCCCTAGTCAATAAACTCCACTGGATGTCTATTAGCTGGAGTATAAAATCCTCTGCTGTCAAAGGCCTTCATAGCATTCCCCAACTTTTCATTCTTCTTATACTTTAAGCTTCTCATTGAAGTCTTTGATCCAGTGGTATTGGTCTCTTTGGCCTTGCTTAATAGTCTCCATCTTCAAACTCTGACTTTTCACTATCTTTTATGTATGGAATACTCTTCATCTCTGGTTTCCCTGGCTTCTTCAATTCCTCTCTAAAATTTCTCCTTCTAGTGGAAGCCTTTCCCAAACTTTCTTAATTATAAAACCTTTCAGTTTCTTATTTCAAATTTAATTTATAAATAGCTTGTTTGTACACAACTAGGTGGTGCAGTTGATGAGGTCTTCAATGTTGGGTGTAGTTAGTTGAGAAATTGATGGCTGCACCCATTCAGTGATTAAGGCTAAGTGGTAATTGAAACAAAACACTCCTCTTTCACTTAGTCAAAAAAACAAAAACAAAAACAAAAAACCAATAAATAAATAAATAGAATCTGGAAGGGGAAACCCTCAAGGTTTCTGACCAAAGTAGAAATAGTTACTATTTATATGCAATCAGAGTCTATCAGGACCCAAACAATGACCAAATGGGACTTGGCCTGGGACTAATTGGTGGCTAATCAATGAGAATTGAACTTGGAATAAGGAAGACCTGAGTTCCAATCAAATCTCAAACACTACCTTTATGACCCTGGACAAATCACTTAACTTTCTCTCTTTCTCAGTTTCCTTAACTGAAAAAATGAGGTTAATAATGGCACCTACCTCCCAGAGTTGTTGTGAAGATCAAATTAGATAAAAGTGCTTAGCAGAGTGCATGGCACATAGAAAATGATTCCCCAATGCTTATTGCCTCTCCCATTCTTTATCCACATGCAACAAATTTAATCTGTTTCCTTCAGGTCAGACCTTCAAACACTTAAAAAATTTCATTGTCTCTAAATCTTTTCTGAGTGAAAAATGGATACTGATATAGAATGATCTTTGGGCTCTTTATCATCTTGTGCTGAAAATTTTCCTCTGTAGTGAAAAATCTAATCCCCATTATTGGTTCATAAAATCTTGCTATTTAGTTGGTTTCTGGTTTTGGTTTTGGTTTTTTGTTTGTTTTTAAATATTTTCTGAGTAAATCTAAAAGAGACAAGATATTAATCTTTTTAGCCAGTAAAGGGGGAAAAATCAGGTCAGATTGGAGAACAGAAATCAGAATATCCAATATTACTTAATCATAGACACTTTGAGTTATGGAAGACTTTAAAGGACATTGAGTCTGATCTTCAATCCAATGTTATTTGATAGTGCTGCTATAGAAAGTTTTCCTCTATTGTGAATTTTATGAATAAAAACCAGGACTTAAGCCTTGCAGAAAAATCTTTAGGGTTTAAAATTTTATGTCACTGAATGGAAAACAAATAGTTGTTTAGCTAATGAAATGGCTGACAGTCTTTTAAGAAGCTTATGCTTTCAGAATAAGGAAACGTAAATCCTAGAGCCTTCAAAATTTTCTACCAAGATCCCACTTATCAACTTTAATCACTTTACTCCCAAATCCTCTTTCTACTTCCCATATCAGCAAACTAAGAAAACAAAAGTATACCTCTGGAGCCAAAAAAGAACTTGGAGGTCATCTACAAATACAGCTTCCTCTAGATATCTAACAAAAAGCTAATAGAAAGGAACTGCAGGAAAGGAGAGATAAGAGATAAGATAATAAGTGTTTCAAAGCAGTGAACTTCAAAGAGAGCAAAGGTGAAGGAGAGAAAGAAGAAATTGGGACTGATGGGTGATCAGAGAGCAAAAGACAGAATTTATTAAAATGACTTTAGGTTCAGTGCTTCATATTGTTAGTATTGAAATAATATATTGTAAGACCTTCATCTAAAAATATTCCTAAGTTGTATGTTTTAAGATTTTCCAAGTTAAGACTTATGAAGAATCACCAAAAAAAAAAGACAAACTAGAAAAACAATATACTCAATGACTATAGTAACAGCATATATGTGAAAAGGAGAGGGGAGGAGGAAACTAAAAACCTGAAGCTGAAAGCTTTGAGATTTTGGAGAAAATATAGCACCCTTCTTTCTTTACATAAACGGGGAACTTTGGGTTTAGATCTGAAGATCTTTTCTTAATATTTTTTCTTATGATTTTGTTATTTTTCTCTTTTTATTATTTTTTATTTTTTAATACTGGGAAACAGTGAATTAAGGACATATCTGGGAATAAAATTTATATAAATATAAAAGATAGCAATACATATTTTTAAAAAAGATTTCCTAACAGAAGGGATCTTTATTAAAATTTGATAGATTGAGATATGTAAGGATACAAAGGTCTGATCTTCAGAGATTCACATCTACAAAAATTAAAATCAATTGATATTCAGTCTCTAAGAATTTTCTGAGTAATTGGGAACCTGACAATCAACAGCAAAATAAATTTTATGCCAACGAAGTTGACAGGTGGGTAAAGTATACAAAGGGAATTAACAGTTACTTTCAGTGACCTATCCTTGGATACCTATCTCTTTTTCATGGTGTCCCACTTGATGAATAATTATTCTGCATTTGATGAGAAAACTAGCTTTAATGATTGTCACTAGGCCATACTGAACAAAAAATAGCAAAAACACTAGTGGAAGAACATGGAATTAAAGTATTCATCTTCAAGAAAATGAAACAACTCTTGTGTTAATGAAAGGAAGATGAGCATGATGAAACTTTTCCAATTCTCAAAGGTTATGAGTTCAATTTGATCATAGATGAGTGACAGGATAACAAAAATGTTCAAACCAATTCTATAGATTGTTATTTTAAAAGACTTTGTTGTTATTTTTATTAATCAATATTCAAAAATATATCCTGTGAGATGAAAAATTACCATTAACTTATGTCTCAAAGATGTCTTTTTTTTTTTTGCATCTGTAATATCATCCTATAAATAATTTGTCAAGGTTTCATTGCAAAATTGAAACTTATAGGATACTGGCTTCTGACATATGTGTGTGTGCCTATATGTATATAGGTCCAAAGTCCAACAAAACCAATAAGAATTAAAAAAAAACAGCCAATTCATGAAAATTATGAAATAAACAGAAAAAGAAACAATACAATTGCATTATTAGAGTAGACTAGGATGTATTATCCTTCATATTTAATGACACTTGTGTTATTGCTTCTATTTTCCTGCTCAGACTTCCCATAAGAAATTATGCTTAAATAATTTATTCAGCATCTTTCTCCCTGGAAACCTGAGGTGTTCTACTGAGAACTTGTTAATGCAATAAGCTTTTTCTCCTAACAAAATATGCTATTGGTAAGAAAGAAATAAGCACAGTAAAAATAGTAGAAAAAGGAGAAGAGAGCACAAATAAGAAAGCAAAGTGGTAGAGGGGAAAAAATAGTTGATAAAAACTAAAATGTTCAATCCAATTACTTTGAAAAGTCAATTCATAGAATAGTTCATTCATTCATTCATCCATTCATTGATCAGACATTTAAAATAATCCTGTGTAGAGTTAGAGCCATAAGGGGAGGAAGAGGACAAAACGGTCTTTATTCATTTTTAATGAACATTACTTTAAAGAATCATGTTGGGAGAGAAAAATCAGAGCAAAAGGGAAAAAACCATGGGACAGATAAAAAACAGAAAAAAAAAAAGAAATGCACATAGCATATGTTGATTTACATGCAGTCTCCTTAGATTTTAGATGTTGATGGCATTTTCTGTCCAAAGTCTATTGGAATTCATTGGATCACTGAATTGCTGAGAAGAACCAAGCTGTTCATAATTGATCATTGTACATTCTTCTTGTTATTATGTACAATGTATTCCTAGTTCTGCTTGTTTCACTCAGCATCAGTTCATGTAAATCTTTCCAGGCCTTTCTATAATCAGCTGGTTAATCATTTTTTTATAAAACAATAATATTCCATTAACTTCATGTACCACAGCTTGTTCAACCATTCCCCAATTGATGGGCATCCACTCTTTTTCCAATTCTTTGCTACCACAAAAAGAGCTGCTACAAATATTTTTGCACATGTGGGTCCTTTTCCTTACTTTATGATTCCCTTGGGATACAGACCTAGTAATGGCCCTGTTTGGCCCTTTGGCCATAGTTCCAAATTGCTCTCCAGAATGGTTAGATTATTTCACAATTCTACCAACAATGTGTACCCATTCTCCCATATCCCCTCTAACATATATCATTATCTTTTTCTATCATCTTAGCCAATCTGAGAGTTGTGAGCTGGTACTTCAGTTTTAATTTGCATTTCTCTAATCAATAGTGATTTAGAGCATTTTTTCATATATCTATAGATGGTTTTAATTTCCATCTGAAAATGGTGTGTTCATATCCTTTGCCATTTATCAATTGGAGAATGACTTGTATTCTCATAAATTTTGCACAGTTCTTGCTATATACTTTAGAAATGAGACCTTTATCAGAAATACTGGCTGAAAAGATTTTTTCCCAGCTTTGTACTTCCCTTTTCATTTTGTTTCTGCAAAACCTTTTTAATTTAATATAATCAAAGTTGGCCTTTCATAATGTTCTCTAGCTCTTCTTTGGTCAAAAATTTCTCCCGTCTCCAAAGATCTAATAGGAAAATTATCCCTTGTTCTTCTAATTTGTTTGTCATGCTTCCTTTATTCCCAAATCATGTATCCATTTTTACCTTATTTTGGTATGGAATATGAGATGTAAGTCTATGCTGACATATTTTTCTTTTTTCCAAGCAATTTTTGTAAATAGTGAGTTTTTATTCCAGAAGCTGGAGTTTGGGGATTTATCAAATACTGGATTGCCATAGGCCTTGATTATTGTGTCATGTGTATCTAATCTATTCCACTGATCCTCTGCTCTATTTCTTAGCCAGTACCAAATGGTTTTGATGACTACTGTTTTATTATATAGTTTTAGTTTTAGTACTGCTAAGAATCATTTTAGTACAGCTAAATCATTTGTATTTTTTTTCATTAATTCCCTTGATATTCTTGACCTTTTGTTCTTCCAGATGAATTTTGTTATTCTTTTTTTCTAGTTCTATAACATAATATTTTGTCAGTTTGATTGGTATGGCACTGAACAAGTAGACCAATTTAGGCAGAATTGTCATTATTAGCTCAACAGAGTCATGAACAATTGATATTTTTTCAATTATTTAGATGTGATTTTATTTGTGTTTTGTAATTGTGTTCATATAGTGCCTGGGTTTATCTTTGCATGTGGATCCTCAAGTATTTTATTTTGTCTACAGTAATTTTAAGTGGAATTTCTCCTTCTATCTCTTGATGATGGGCTTTGTCAGTAATATGTAGAAATGTTGATGATTTGTGTGGGTTTATTTTATATCCTGCAACATTGCTACATCTATGAATTGTTTCCAGGTTTTGGATGATTTTCTAGGATTCACTAAGTATATCATCATATCATCTGCAAATAGTGATATTTTTATTTCCTCATTGCTTATTCTAATTCCTTTGATTACTTTTTCTTTTCTTATTGATAAAGCCAATGTTTCTAGTACAATGTTGAATAATTGCAGTGATAATGGGCAACCTTGTTTCATCCCTGATATAATTGGAAATGCATCCAGCTTCTCTCCATTACAAATAATGCTTACTGTAGGTTTTAGTTAGGTTTTAGATAATAATGCTTGTTATTTTAAGGAAAGAGCTTTTTATCCTTATGCTTTCTAATGTTTTTAATAGGAATGGGTGTTGTATTTTATCAAAAGTGTTTTCTGCATCTATTGAGATATTCATATAATTTCTGTTGGTTTTGTTATTGATATGGTCAATTATGGTAATAGTTTTTTTTTCTGATATTGAACCAGTCCTGCATTCCTGGTATAAATTCCATTTGGTCATAGTGTATTATCCTGCTGATAAATTGCTGTAATCTCTTTGCTAATATTTTATTTTAAAATTTTGCATCAATACTCATTAGGGAGATTAGTCTGTAATTTTCTTTCTCTAGTCTTCCTGGTTTAGGTACCAATGCCATATTTGTAACATAAAAGAAGCTTGGCAGTCCTCCTTTTTTACCTATTTTTCCAAATGGTTTACAGATTATTGAAATTAATTATTCTTTAAATGATTGGTAGAATTCACTCATGAATCCATCTTGCCCTGAAGATTTTTTCTCAGGTAGTTCATTAATGACTTGTTCAATTTCTTTTTTTCTAAAATGGGACTGTTTAAGTATTTTATTTCCTCTTCTGTTAAGCTGGGCAATTTATATTTTTGAAGATGTCTCTCAGTTGTGCTTGGGTCTCTCCCTGCAGGGACTAAATAAGTGTTTTCTCTTTGTGTCTGAAGATGTCTCTGATTTGGGAAAGGGGGCCTAGCACCCGTCCCACACAATATGTAGATTTTCTAGGATTTTATTAACCTCTCTAGTTTCTTTCTTGTTTATTTTGTGATTAGATCTGTCTGATTCTTGGAGGGAAAGGTTGAGATCCACCACTACAATAGTTATGCTGTCTAATTTCTTCCTGTAACTGGTTTAAAATCTTCTCTAGCAATTTGCCTGTTTTCCTATTTGGTGCATGTACATTTGGCATCAGATACTACTTTATTATTTACAGTACCCTTTATCAAGATATGTTTCCCTCTTTATCTGCTTTAATAAGGTCTACTTTTTTTTTGGCCTGAGGCAGTTAGGGTTAAGTGACTTGCCCAAGGTAACACAGCTAGGAAGTGTTAAGTGTCTGAGGCCGGATTTGAACTCAGGTCTTCCTGACTTCAGAGCTGATGCTCTATCCACTGGGCCACCTAGCTGCCCCAATAAAGTCTATTTTTAAATTTGCTTTGTCTGAGATCAGAATTGCTACCCCATCTTTTTTTTACTTCAGCTGAAGCTGAATTCTGTTCCAGCCTTTTACCTTTACTCTGTATGTGCCTCCCTATGTCAAATGTCCACTCTGCTATTTGCTTCTGTTTTATGGGTGAGTTCATCCCATTTACTTTAACAATTATAATTACCAGCTCTATATTTCCCCCCATACTTTTTTCTCCTCAGTATAGACTTTTGTTTTCTCTTTCTATCCTATCCTTAGTTGTGTGTTTTTTTAACCACCCCACAATCTACCTTATCTCCTGTCACCCCTCCCTTTCTCTTAGTAGTGGTTTTTTAACCCAACTCCACCTATTACCTTATATTCTATTTACCCTTCCCCCTCTTCCCTTACCTTTTTTCCTAGTGCTTCTGTCCTCCCTTCTATCCTGCCCCTCCCTTTTTTTTTTCTTTTTCTCCTCCTACTTCTTTATAGGATTAGATAAATATCTATACCCAACTAAATGATCTAAGAAGGAATAACTATTCCCTCTTAGAGCCAAAACTGCAGAGATCAAGCTTCAGACAATGCTCATCCCTCCTCTATTTTAATAGGTCTTTTGAACCTTCATCCCATTATACCTCCTGTTTCTTCTTTTTCCAGTATAGATCTTTTCCCACACCTTAAAGTCTTTTTCTTTGATGTCATCAGAGTTCATTCACAACCACACCCTCAGTCCATGTGATGCCCTCCTCTGTCTGCCCTAGTGTCAGATACTGTTGTTAAGGGTTACGATATTGTTCCATCCAGGGATATAGACAGTTTGATCTTTAAATATATATTTTCCCCCTGTTTACCTTTCTATACTTCTCTTGAGTCCTGTGTTTGTAGATTAAATTTTCTGTTTAGTTTTTTTCAATAGAAATGATTGAAAGTCTCTTACTTCATTGAAGCTCCGTCTCCTCCCCTGAAAGATGATGCTGAATCTTACTGGGTAGTTAATTCTTGGTTAAAACCCTAGGTCCTTTGCTTTTGGGAATATGGTACTCCAGGCCCTCTGATCTTTTATTATAGAAGCTGTCAGATACTGGGTAATCCTGACTGTTGCTCCTCGATATCTGGAATTGTTTTTGTCTGGCACCTTACATTATTTTTGCCTTGAGATGATAGTTTTGGAGTTTTGCAACAATATTACTTGGGATTTTCCTTGTGGGATCTCTTTCCAGAGATGATGGATGGATGGATTCTTTCAATAAGTATTTCCCCACCTTGTTTCTAGAATATTGGGGAAGTTTTCCTTAATGACCTCTTGTAGAATGCTACCCAGGGGCCTTTTTTGGTCATGGCTTTCAGGTAGGCCAATGATTTTTAAATTGTCTCTTCTAGATCATTATTTCAGGTCGGCTGTTTTTCCAATGAGGTATTTCACATTTTCTTCTATTTTTTCATTCTTTTTAGTTTGTTTGATTGATTCTTGCTGTATCACAAGGTCACTAGCTTCCATTTGCCCTGTTCTAGTTTTTAATGTGTGATTTTCTTCAGTTATCTTTTCTATCTCTTTTTCTATTTGGTTTATTCTACTATTCAAGGAGTTGTTCAGGCAATTTTTTTCCTTCCTTTTCCAAACTGTTCACTTTCTCATGCATACTTCTCATTTTTTCTTCTATCGCTCTAATTTTAGTATTTTATGAGCATTTTCTAGAAGCTTTTTTGGGTTTGAGACCAATTTATCTCACTCTTTGAGATTTCTTCTGTGGACGTTCTGTCCTCCTCTGAGTTTGTATTCTGGCCTTCCCTATAGTAGCTTTCTTTGGTCAATATTCTTTTCTGTATTTTGCTTCTTTTCTTTTGGTATTTCCTCTTTTTATACTTTTAAAATAGAGTCTGCTCCTGGGATAAAGGTGGTGCTATTCCAAGCTTCCTCTGCAGCTCTGAGCCTTAGCTTTAAGCTTAAGGGCCTCTTGTGTTTGTAGGGAGTATCTTTGCCTGCTCTATTCAGGAAACAGCCTAATTTCCAAGAGTTTGCCTTCTGAGCTGAGATTGGAAGGTGCCTCACTGATTCGCTCCTCTACTGAGCCAGGACTGAGGGTCTTAGTTGCTCATTTGCTGTGATTTAAGACCCTCTTGCTGGCTTTCTCAGAGTCTATCTCAGCTGAACTGGACACCTTTTTCATTCCAGTGGGACTGACCTTTTTTGAATTTTTTTCAGTCTTATCTTGAGCTGGAGAGTAGTTCCATTCCATCAGACTCTGTTCAGAGATTTGGTTTCATGTGGTTTTTAAGGCAAATTGGTAGAGCTCAAGCAGCTTCCTAACTTTAGTCTGCCATCTTTGCTCCACCCCTGGAATCCCCCCTATTAATGTCTTGAAGTCTCTTTCCCCCTCTCTCCAAATGCTAATATCCAAGATTTTCTTCCCCAAGGAATCCTAATTGTAGAGGTGCAGGGTGCCTCTCAACTCACTATTGTTCCTTGTCTTTGATACAATTGTGAAATGACTAGCACAGACTTTGTACAGAACACTCAACTAGAGGCACTTTGGAAAACTTCAGGATTAAGTAAATAAAAGTTTTAATTTTTTTATTTTCATAATCTAATAGGAGGATATCACATAGACATGAATAACCATAGTAGCCCATAGTCCATAAGCATACAAAGAGAGGTGGAAAATTCTCTGTGTGGTGTAAAGGAGAAAAGACAATTACTAACTAGAACAAAAAGTAGCATTTGAGTTGGAATCTAAAAAATTTAGAATTAAGAATAGTGAAGCATGGTGAGGGGGATTTCAAGTAGATGGGATGCTATAATCAAAGCATGGAGGGGAAGAGTACTATTTATATATGAAATAGCAAGTCCAATTTAGCTGCAGCATAGAATAGATAAAGAGAAGTAGAATGAAATAAGATCAAAAGATAAAGATATCACCAGATTGTAAAAAAAAAAAAAAAAAACAACCTATTTGGGGTCTCATAACTGAATATAGGGGTCATGAAATTATTTATTATCAGCAAATGTTTGATTTGTACACCAATTTTATATACTAATTTACCTAGAGTTGGACAAAAAGGAGTCACAAGTGGAAAAAGTTTAGAAAGCCCTGTCATAGATATTTTTAAAATATATAAAACTGTAAAAGGAAAAATAATTCTATATTGGAATGAAGGATGAATTACAATTCTAAAAGCAAGGAGACACCTTAGAAGGCCATCACTTTTTGGCTGGAATTGAGTGATTATCTTGAGAATAGAGATCCTTGAAGGCAAAGACTGTTTTATTTTTATTTTTGAAATTGCTGTGCCTAAAATGGTGTTTGGCACCTCGTAAATATTTTTTTAAAATGAATGTTGATGAATTGATAAATTGATAAATGAGTCTTTCTAGGGTCAACAATGTAAGGACTTAGAGTTTAGTGAAATATGGGAAAGTGAGGGATAGAGATAAGCCAAAGATAGAATCATGAAATTAAGAGATATGTGGGATGAATTAAGAGGAAGTGGGGCTTCTGACAAAAATAAAGAAAATATTTTTGAGAAATATTTGGGAAATTTTGATTTACTAGTGAAATATGTGAGTCTGAAAGAGGTCAGAGCTAGAAAAAAATTATCTGGGACTAATCTATATAGAATTAATAAACCACAGAACAAAAGATTTGGAACTTTTATAATCCTCCAAGTCTAATAACCTCTCTTTATATTTGAAGTCAAGAAATAGAAAATGAATAAAAAATATAACTAAAACACTAAAAAAATATGAAGTGTAGAATTGAAAAAGATCTCCAAGAGTATAGAGAAGAGAAGAGTGCTAAGGATGTAATTCCGTCTTCAAACTACACAACTTCCTACAGGTCATCTAGAATACATCACACAAATATCTGTACTGTATACCTTCTTCATCTGTGCTTCTCAAAGACAGCTAGTTTATAACCCGTGTGATTCTGAGCAAGTCATTTAATCTGCCTCAGTTTCCTCAACCATCAAATGGACAAAATGATAATAATAATATCAACTTACAGGGTTACTGTGAGAATCAAGTACTACAGGATTTGTAAATTGCTTAACACAGAATTAGGTACATATATTTAATAAATACTTTTCCTTCTTTAGTCTCTAATAAATGCCATATGAATGAAAAAGTCATTTATTAAATACTATGTGAAAAGCATTATTTAAAGTGCTGGGGGATGATTTCAGAGAGGCCTAGAGAGACTTGCATGAACTGATGCTGAGCGAAATGAGCAGAACCAGGAGATCATTATACATGGCAACAACACTATATAATGATCAATTCTGATGGACATGGCTCTCTTCAACAATGAAATGCTTCAAACCAGCTCCAATTGATCAGTGAAGAAAGCCATATACACCCAGAGAGAGGGATATGAAATGTGGACCACAACATAGTATTTTCATGCTCTTTATTGATGTTTGCTTGCATTGTGCTTCTTTTCTCTGATTTTTTTTCTTGTAGATATGATTTTTCTTGTATAACAATGATAAGTATGGAAATATGTATACATATATTCACTTTGTCAAGTATTTTAACATAATTAACATGTAGTAGATATCCTGCCATCTAGGGGAGGGGTGGGAAGTAGGGGGGGGGGGAATTTGTAACAGAAAACTTTGTGAGGGTCAATGTTGAAGAATTACCCATACATATGTTTTGCAAATAAAAAGCTTTAGTTAAAAAAAACATAAATAAAGACATTTCTACATATGTGTTGGGAATTGAGGTAGATAGTATTTACGGGACTGTCCAGAAATTTATTGTTCAGTCCTGATGTATCTTTATACTTGGAAATAATGGTATGTCCTAATCAAAAATCTTTCTCACACAACATGGAGAATTTCTCTAGATATTTTCATTTTCATTCTTCCTACTCAGTTATTTAAGGTTACTTATCTTTTGCATAATAATGGTGTTCTCCTACTCTAGTGACATTAAATATGTACAGTTTAGCTTGGGACATTTATTTCCAAACAGTTTCAATAAGTCCAGGCTGCTATCAACATAAAACAAGTGAATATAGGCTTGGTGACAGAGAACAGAGAATATCAAGGTAAAGACAGTAACTTGTGTAGACAGAAAGGCTTACACTTAAATGCAGTTTCTGATTTCTTAGGAGAGAATTACTGGACCTTTCTGAATTTTCACTTATTTCAGGTGCCCCATAGGTCTTTCTTTTTCCTTTTTTAATACTAGATTTCAGGGGATTCAATTGACTACAGTGCCCTATTGCCTAATCAGTCAGGTAAAAACAACAACAACAAAAACAAAAACCAAAAAAACACCAAAGCCAAGCAGAGGGGGAAAAAAATTTAAGAGATGTCAACTCTATAAAAGTCAACAGAGATAAAGAGATTTATTACTTCTATCCACAATACTGACCTGATTCTATTGGAGTCTAAAATCAAGAAAATCAAGATTGTTGTTTGTGTGGGAGTATGAAACAGAGCAGAGAAGCACAAGAAATAGATTTATTTTGCCAGGAAAGGGGAATCGTATTTATAAGTTGTCACCAGAGCCCTAAGAACTTTGATACTTCACTATGCTACCTGAGTTCCTGGTGTTTCCTGTGGATGTTTGTATCATTTTGCTTTTAAGGGAAAAGTAAATGAAATGCCTATAGGAAAAAAAGTAAGGGAACTGATGGAAGTGAAGTTAGAAGAACCAGAAGAAAAATTAATACAATAACTATAATATTTCAGAGACAAATAAATGTGAAAGACTTAAGAACTCTGATAAATGTAATGACTCATCACAATTCCAGGAGACTAATAGCAAATATGCTGCCCATCAATTGATAGGGATGACAGATTCAGGATGCAGAATTAGACATGTAAATTTTGAGACATGACTGATGTGGAAATTTGTTGTGCTTGACTGTGCAGATTTTTTTCCAATAAAAAAAAGGAAGGTGGAAGGGAAAGAAAATCAATTTTTGTCCATTAAAAAAGAAATTTAAAAAATAATAAGGAAGAGCTGAAAAAAATTTAAATGGCAAGCACTGTTATTTTTTGTTTGTTTTTTACTTTATTTTTTTATTAAAGCTTTTTATTTTAAAAACATATGCATGGATAATTTTTCAACATTGACCCTTGCAAAACCTTGTGTTCCAAATTTTCTCCTCCTTCCCCCCATCCCCTCCTCTAGAGGGCAGGTAATCCAATATATGGTAAACATGTTAAAATATATGTTAAATCCAATATATGTATACATATTTATACAATTATCTTGCTGCACAAAAAAAAATCAAATCAAAAAGGGAAAAAAGAGAATGAAAACAAAACCCAAGCAAACAATAACAAAAAGAGTGAAAATGCTATGTTGTGGTCCATACTCAATTCTCACAGTCCTCTCTCTGAGCATAGATGGTTCTCTTCATCATAAGATCACTGGAACTGGCCTCAATCATCTTATTGTTGAAGAGTCACATCCATCAGAATATAATCTTGTTGCCTTGTATCATTTTGCTTTTAAGGGAAAAGTAAATGAGATGCCTATAGGAAAAAAAGTAAGGGAACTGATGGAAGTGAAGTTAGAAGAACCAGAAGAAAAATTAATACAATAACTATAACTGGTTCTGTTCATATAAGTCTCTCCAGGCCTCTCTAAAATCATTCTGCTGATCATTTCTTATAGAATAATAATATTCCATAGCATTCATATACCATAACTTATTCAGTCATTCCCCAACATGGTCATCCATTCCATTTCCAGTTTCTTGTCATTACAAAAAAGGCTGCCACAAACATTCTTGCACATGGGGGGGCCTTTTTCCCCTGAGTTATCTTGAATGATTTCAAGTATGGAAGAGAATCTTGGTACTTTCATAAGATTCAGTTATTTAGAAAGTATATATGAACATTCTAATGCATTTCCTTTTTGCTTATTGTTTTGTTTTTCTTATATAAAGTATAGTACATTTAAAGAAAAAGCATTAGATTTAGAGACTGAGGAAGGAAGAAAACAAAGATTTATTCAGTGTCTAAAATGTGCCAAGCACTGTTCTTAGCACTTTACAGATGTTATTTCATTTGATTTTCACAACAATCCTGGCAGGTAAGTTTTATTATCTTCATTTTACACTTGAAAAAACTGAGACACAGGTTAAATGACTTGTCTAGGACCACACGATTATTCAGTGTTTGGCTCTAGAATTGAACTTGGGTATTTCTGGTTCCAGGCCCTAGCATTCTGCCCACTTGATCATCTAGCAGCTTCTGGGTTTAAATTCCAAGTCTACCCTTTACTACCTGTGTGATGACACACATGTCATTTAAACTCCACTGGCCTCAATTTTTCCTTTTATAAAATGAGGGAGCTGGATTAGACTATGTCTAAGATCTTAGCCAGCACTAATTGGTCACTATTTTGATAAAAATCTTGTAGTCTTTCAAAGTTACTTTCTTCTATCATCATGTAAATTATTCTACTGGTTTTTCAACTTCTTTTCAGTATTGATTCATCTCAGTTCAAATTTCTCAGATTCTCTTATATTCAAACTACATATTGTCAAGCCATTCTCTAGTTGATGGATCCCTTTCTTTCCAGTTCTTTGTTATAACAAAAGTGATCCTATAAATATTTTTGTGCATATGAGTCCTTTTTCTCTGTCTTTGAACTATTTGGAGTGTATCTCTATCCCTACAATGGCCTACTCTGTATTTACTCCTCCCTTCCTCTGCATCTTCTGAAATACCTACTTTGCAATCAACAAAATTCCTTTCATTTTAGACTTCTTCCTCTTATTCTCCTTGCATATTCTGGATTTTAAGAAGATATGAATATGTTTTCATATTCCCTACTGTCACCTTCATAGTCTATACTAAACCCCTGACCATCCTTATATGTTCTTCCATATCCCCTGAATCAACTGTCCTGTAGTGATAGTTAGAAAATACTTTAGTCCCTATTGCTTATTCCAGGATCTCCCTCTTTCATCACTATTAATATCACTTCTCTTTTGAGGTTCACACTATCCAAATTTATCACCCAATTTAGATCCTGTTATCTCTTACAATACTCACTCCCAGAACAATGTCTCTCTTAGTGAGATCAGTACCTCTTAAATATATACTATTATGTATATGCCTATATATGCAATACATACATACATACATACATACATACTATGTCCATTATGTATAAACTATCAAAATCTACTATACTAAATATATACTATTTATAACTATATAGATACGTAATATAGATATTATAGATATGTTATTATATCTACAATATATTACATATGTGTATATATTCTCCCAGTCACATATGTGTACATATCCAAAAAGTCATATGTATGACTGCTTTCTCAAATATCAATAACCCCACAGTTCCTCATTCTACTAAACTTCTATTACTTATCCTTCTCCTCTACTTCAGCTATACATATGGGCACACCAATAATCTTTCCATTAATCATAAATGTTCTACTTCTGTGATCAAGAACTATCGAATTATTTTATCTGATCAAAGTCTCTACTTCTTTTACTATTTTCTAAACTCTCTGAATTCCAGCTTCTAATTAAAGCATCCCTTTCCTGAAATATCATTTGAAACGTGGTACTTCAGACATCATTAGAACAGATTTATCGTAAAGGAAGCACACCAGCAAAAAGTTTCTGAAACTTTGCTAGAAGAACTACAAGAACCTAGACCTAACAAATTCATGATATAAGCTTCATTTCCTAGTTTCAACAAGTTCCTTACTGCTTATGAATGATACCCTAAGAAAGACATCATTATCATTCTGTCCTGCATTCCTTGAAGTATATTCATTAGGAGTTTCAGCTTTTATTTTTGTCCCAAATGACTTTTTGTCCTCCATCTCACCCTCTCTATCCTCTCTTTTCCCCTTTCTATCTCTGTATTTTTCCTCTGTTTCTATGTCTCTCTCCTTCTCTGCCTCTCTGTCTTTCTTACTTTCAAAATATTTCAATCTTTTCTCTCTGTATTTCTCCGTCTTTTTTTTCCTCTTTGTATTTCTATCTCTTTTTCTCTTAGTCTGTCCTTATCTCTGTCTCTCCCTCTGTATTTATTTATTTTTCTGTGTCTCTTTTTCTTCTTTTTTGCTGTCTCTCTCAGTTTCTGTATATGTCTTTCACATGCACATGTGCATACACACAAACATATGCACATTTATACTTTTTTTCTTCTCCTTTTCTTAAACTTTTATTCTGTTCATTTTTCAAAGATATGCGTGGACAGTTCTTCAACATTAGCCCTTGCAAAACTCTGTGTTCCAATTTTCTCCCCTTCTCCCATGCTCTCCCCAGATGGCAAGTAGTCCAATATATGTTAAACATGATAGAAATATATGTTAAATCCAATATATGCATACATATTTATACAATTATCATGCCACACAAGAAAAAAAGAGAAGCAAAATCAAATGCAAACAAACAACAACAAAAAGAGTGAAAATGCTGTTGTGATCCACACTCAGTTCCCACAGGCCTCTCTCTGGATGTAGATGGTTCTCTTCATCACTGAACAATTGGAACTGGTTTGAATCATATCATTGTTGAAGAGAGCCATGTCCAATTAATTCACTCAAATATATCAGATCTAAGTTCCTGATACAGAGCAAATTGGTCATTTTGACGAATGACAGTTTGTTTGCATATGCCCTATGAGTTAAAATCTCTTTAGTATATTCAATGTATATTTTAATTTTTTATGCTTAATAAATGTAAGCTTCTGGGTTTTTTTGTTTGTTTGTTTGTTTTTTTAATTCCTGTGAAAGTGTGAGCTGTGGGTACAATCTGCCAAAATATATTCTTGCCCACACTAAAAGATCCTAAGTTAATGAGACTCTTGGAATAGGTGTAATAAGTACTTGTCCATGACACAATTCTCACTAACACTCGGAGACTGAAAGTGACATTGAAGAATATGTATTTTGGCATATTGTAGGACTTTAGATTGTAGTGACTTAACTGTTGCAGAACATCTAATCATGGCTGGTTTCTCTTTCTTCCAATTATAAATGCCTTTTTTTTTCTTTTAAGATAGATTGTGACTAGTATACTTCCTGGGGAAAAGTTAGTGTCAATTGCAAGGATATTTCTTTGGTGGTAAATGTTATCCCTCCCCATCTCTTTCCTTTTTTTTTTTTTTCTTTTTTTTTTCTTTTCTTTTTCTTTTCTTTTACTGATTTCTAAGGCCTTCATGTATTCCTAATGCCATCTCCTCCTATCTTCTCCAGTACATTGCCTTTCCATTCTAATGTTTGATTTCTTCCTTTCTACTGGCTCATTAACTACCATGTATATGCCCAAAGAGACTTGGGGCATATACCCTTTGCCTCTTTGTCTCTTCCATCCTTAAAAAACTTGCTCTAAGTTCTAGAATATCTGCCAACTAGTGCTCTATATTTCTTTCCACCTTCTCAACTAAACTCAGTGAAAAAGTATTAAATCTTAAGTAACATCTCTCCTTTTCTCTGTCTCTTTTAACCCCTAAGGCTCCCTTCCATCTATTCTGTTTTTATCATGTAGATACTGACTTATCAGCAAGTAAGCTCCTTGAGAGTAAAGAACAATAATTTTTTTTTGGTCTTTTTATCTATATCATTTAGTATAATTCCTCATCAGTAGTAAACATTTTATAAGTGCTTCTTGGATTGGGGAAGAGAAGGGAATAAAGATTTACATAGTACTACTGTATGACATACACTGTACCAAGTACTTTTTACAAATACCATCATATCTGATCCAACAACCCTTTGAGGCAGGGGTTATTATTATCCCTATTTTAGAGTTGACAAATCTGAGGCTAAGTGACTTGCTCCAGTTTACACACCTAGTAAATATCTGAGGTTTTGCTTGAATTCAATTCTTCCCCTACACACAATACCACCATTGCCTTTGACAAATTGAATAGTTAATCGAAGGGTGGTGCTAATGAAAACATGATATCCCTAAAAGTTTAACTTGAGTCTTTTGTTGCAGGAATATGGCATCTCAAACTTAACATGTTCAATACTGAATCTTCTCCTCCTCATTATCTGCTCCTCCTCCTAAATTCTCTTTTTTTGTTGAAACCTTCATTATTCTTTGAATCATCAGGCTAAAATCCTAAGAGTTATCTTTGTCTTCTCCTCACTTACCATATCTTATTTCTAATTCCTGATACTTTTGCCATCAAAATATTTCTCATTCTCAATTTTTATTTTTAAATTCCACTATAACCGTATTAATTCCAATTCTTATTACCACCTTCTTTAACTATTTTAATCACCTTGTATCTGTTTTTCCCGGCTTCTATCCTTTCTGTTTCCATTCATTCTTTATCTTGGTTTCTTTGGAATACACTAACCTTCAGTTAAGTCACTCCTCTGCTCAAAACATTTTTGATCTCCAACATTGCCTAAATGAATGAAGTTAATTCTTTTTTTATAAAGCTTTTTAAGAACACATGCAAAGTTTTTGACATACATCCTTTCAAAACCCTGTGTTCCAAAATTGTTTTTCTCCCTCAATTCTCTTCACCCCCTGCCGTAGATGGCAAGCAATCCAAACATATGTTAATTCTTCTATACATATTTCCACAATTATCATGTTCCACACACACATACACACACATACACACACACACAAATCAGATCAAAAAGGGAAAAAAATGAGAAAGAAAACAAAAAGGAAGCAAACAACAATAATAAAAAAGTGAAAATACTATGTTGTAATCTATACTTAATCCCCACAGTCTTCTCTCTGAGTGCAGATAACTCTCCATAGCTGGACCATAAGAACTGGAATGAATCGCCTCACTGTTGAAAAGAGTAATGTTAATCAGAATTCATCATTGTATAATCTTTTTTTTTATTAATACTTTTTATTTGCAAAACATATGTATGGGTAATTCCTAAACATTAACCCTTACAAAGCTTTCTGTTACAAATTTTCCCCCCTACTCCCCACCCCTCCCCTAGATGGCAGGATCTCCACTACATGATAATTATGTTAGAATACTTAAGAAATCGAATATATGTATAGTTATTGCATCATTTTTTGTGCAGGAGAAATCGTATCTACAAGAAAGAATAATCTGATAAAGGAAATACACTGCAAGCAAACCTCAATAGAGAACATGAAAATGTTATGTTGTGGTCCACATTTCACATCTCTCTCTCTAGGTGTATATGGCTCTCTTCACCGAACAATTGGAACTGGTTTGAAGCATTTCATTGTTGAAGAGTCACGTCCATTAGAACTGATCCTCATATAGTATTGTTGTTGTCGTGAATAATGATCTGGTTCTGCTCACTTCACTGAGCATTAGTTCATGCAAGTCTTTCCAGACCTCTCTGAAATCGTCCTGCTGGTCGTTTCTTACAGAGCAATAATATTCCATAACATTCATATACCATAATTTACTCAGCCACTCTCCAATTGATGGGCATCCACTCAGTTTCCAGTTTCTAGCTACTACAAAAAGAGCTGCCACAAACATTCTTGCACATGTGGGGCCCTTTCCTTCTTTTATGATTTCTTTGGGATATAGGCCCAGTAGAAACACTGCTGGGTCAAAGGGTATGCATAGTTTGATAACTTTTTGAGCATAGCTCCAAATTGCTCTCCAGAATGGCTGGATCCGTTCACAGCTCCACCAACAATGCATCAGAGTCCCAGTCTTCCCACATCCCCTCCAACATTCATCTTTATCTTTTCCTGTAATTTTAGCCAATCTGACAGGTGTGTAGTGGTACCTCAGAGTTGTCTTAATTTGCATTTCTCTGATCAATAGTGATTTGGAGCACCTTTTCATACGATTATAAATAGTTTTAATTTCCTCATCTGAAAATTGTCTGTTCATATCCTTTGACCATTTATCAATTGGAGAATGACTTGAATTCTTATAAATACATCATTGTATAATCTTGTTGTTACGGTGCACAAATGTTCTCTTCGTCAAACTCATTTATTTTCATTGGGAGAATGAATCACGTTAGGAGAGAAAAATCAGAGCAAAAGAGAAAAATCAGGAGAGAAATTTAAAAAAAAACAGAAAAAAGAAATGAACATAGCATTTGTTGATTTACATTGTCTCTTCAGTCCTTTTTCTGGATGCAGATGGCATTTTCTGTTCAAAGTCTATGGGGATTGTTTTGGATCACTGAACCACTAAGAAGAACCAAGCCTTTCCTAGTTGATCATCACACATTCTTGTTGTTATTGGGTACAATATATTCCTGCTCTGCTTGTTTCACTCAGCATCAGTTCATGTAAATCTTTCCAGGACTATCTAAAATCAGCTTGTTCATCATTTTTTTGTAGAACAATAATATTCCATTACATTCATATACCACAACTTGTTCAGTCATTCCCCAATTGATGGGCTTACCAAAAAAAAAGAGTTGCTACAAAAATTTTTTGCACATGTGAGTCCTTTTCCTTCCTTTATGATTTCCTTGGGATACAGATTCAGTAATAGCACAATTGGGTCAAAGGGTATGCACAGTTTGATAGCCCTTTGGGCATAGTTCCAGATTGCTCTTCAGAATGGTTGGATCATTTCACAACACCACCAAAAATGCATTAAGATCCCAGTTTTTCCACATCCCCTCCAACTATCATTATCTTTTCCTGTTATCTTAGCCAATCTCAGAGGTATGAGGGGGTATCTCAGAGTTGTTTTAATGTGTATAATCAATAGTGACTTAGAGCACTTTTTCATATAACAATACATGGCTTTAATTTCGTCATCATAAAGTGGTCTATTCATATCCTTTGACCATTTATCAATTGGGGAATAACTTGCATTCTTATAAATTTGACACAGTTATTTATGTATTTTAGAAATGAGATCTTTGTCAGAAATACTGATTGTAAAGATTTTTTTCCAGCTTTGTACTTCCCTTTTAATCTTGCTTCTGTTGGTTTTGTTTTGAAGAAAACAAAAACAAAAACAAAAAACTTTTTAATTTAATGTAATCAAAGTTGTCCATTTTGCCTTTCATATATTCTCTAGTTCTTCTTTAGTCATAAATTCCCCCCTTCTCCAGAGATCTGATAGGTAAATTATCCTTTGTATTTCTAATTTGTTTATTGTGTCATCATTTATGCCCAAATGCCCACAGTCACACAGCTAGGAAGTGTTAAGTGTCTGAGACCAGATTTGAACTCAGGTCTTCCTGACTTCAGGCCTGGTGCTCTATCCACTGCACCACCTAGCTGCCCCTCTTGTATCCATTTTGACCTTATTTTGGTATGAAGTTTCTAATTATTTAGATCTGACTTTATTCATGTGAGAAAAATTTTGTAATTGTGTTCATATAGTTCTTGGGTTTGTCTTGGCAGGTAGATCCCCAAGTGTTTTATTTTGTCTGCAATAATTTTAAATGGAATTTCCCTTTCTATTTCTTGCTGATAGCTTTTGTCAGTAATATATAGAAATGCTTATGATTTATATACTGCAATTTTGCTAATGCTGTGAACTGTTCCAGTAGGTTTTTGGATTATTTTCCAGGATTCTCTAAGTATATCATATCATCTGCAAGAAAGTGATAATTTTATTTCTTCATTACCTATTCTAATTCCTTTAATTTCTTTTTGTTTTCTTATTGCTAAAGCCACCACTTTTTTTTTAATTAAAGCTTTTTATTTGCATAACATATGTATGGGTAGTTCCTCAACATTGATCCTTACAAACCTTTCCATTACAAGTTTTCTCCCTAGTCCCCTCCCCTCCCCTAGATGGCAGGAAATCTACTACATATTAATTATATTAAAATACTTGACAAGTCAAATATATGTATACATATTTCTATACTTATCTTGCTGTGCAAGAACAATCGTATCTACATGAACAAAAAATATGTGAGAAAGGAAAGCCAATGCAAGCAAACATCGATAGAGACCATGAAAATGTTATGTTGTGGTCTACATTTCATATCCCTAGCTCTGGGTATATATAGCCTTCTTCACTGAACAATTGGAACTGTTTTTTGTTTTTTGTTTTTTTATTAAAAGCTTTTTATTTACAAAACATTTGAGTGATTTTTCTACATTGACCTTTGCAAAAAACTTTTTTTTTTGTTCCAAGCTTTTCCCCTCCTTCCCCCCACCCCCACCTCTAGATGACAGGTAAGCTAATACATGCTAAATATGATAAATTATATGACAAATCCAATATATGTATATATATATATATCTATACAGTTATCTTACTGCAGAAGAAACATCAGATCTAGAAAGAGAGAAGAAAAAAAAAAACAACCTAAGAAGGAAAATAAAATGCATGGAAATATTCACAGAAAGCGTTAAAATGCCGTGTTGTGGTCCACACTCAGTTCCCTCAGGCCTCTCTCTGGATGTATATGACTATCTTCATTGCTGAACAATAGGAACTGGTTTGAATCACATCATTGTTGAAGAGAACCATGTCCATCAGAATTGATCATCGTATAGTCTTGTTGCTGTGTATAATGATCTCCTGGTTCTGCTGATTTCACTCAGCATCAGTTCATGCAAGTCTCTCCAGGCCTCTCTGAAAACCTCCTGTTGATTGTTTCTTACAGAACAATAATATTCCATAACATTCATATACCATAATTTATTTAGCCATTCTCCAATTGATGGGCATCCTTTCAATTTCCAGTTTCTTGCCACTACAAAAAGGGCTGCCACAAACATTTTTGCACATGTGGGTCCCTTTTCCTCCTTTAAAATCTCTTTGGGATATAGGCCCAGTAGAAACACTGCTGGGTCAAATGGTATGCACAATTTGATAACTTTTTGAGGATGGGTCCAGATTGCTCTCCAGAATGGTTGGAACAATTCACAGTTCCATCAACAATGTATCAGTGTCCCAGTTTTCCCACATCCCCTCCAAAATTCATCATTATCATTTCCTGTCATTTTAGCCAATCTGACAGGTGTGTAGTGGTATCTCAGAGTTGTCTTAATTTGCATTTCTCTGATCAATAGTGATTTGGAGCACCTTTTCATGTGACTAGAAATAGTTTCAATTTCTTCATCTGAAAATTGTCTGTTCGTATCTTTTGACCATTTATCAATTGGAGAATGGCTTAAATTCTTATATATTTGAGTCAATTCTCTATATATTTTAGAAATGAGGCCTTTATCAGAAACTTTGAATGTAAAAATATTTTCCCAGTTTACTGCTACCCTTCTAATCTTGTCTGCATTCATTTTGTTTGTACAAAAACTTTTTAACTTGATATAGTCAAACATCGATTTTGTGATTAATGATGCTCTTTAGTTCTTCTTTGGTCACAAATTCCTTTCCCCTCCACAGGTCTGAGAGGTAAACTATCCTACATTGTTCTAATTTATTTATAATATTATTCTTTATGCCTAGATCATGAATCCATTTCAACCTTATCTTGGTATATGGTGTTAGATGTGGGTCAATGCCTAGTTTCTTCCATACTAGTTTCCAATTATCCCAGCAGTTTTTGTCAAATAGTGAGTTTTTATCCCAAAAACCGGGGTCTTTGGGTTTATCAAACACTAGATTACTATTGTCATTGAGTATTTTGTCCTGTGAACCTAACCTATTCCACTGATCCACTACTCTATTTCTTAGCCAGTACCAAATGGTTTTGGTGACCACTGCTTTATAATATAGTTTGAGATCTGGTACAGCTAGGCCACCCTCATTTGCATTTTTTTTCATTAATTCCCTTGAAATTCTTGACCTTTTGTTTTTCCAGATGAATTTTGGTTTTATTTTTTCTAGGTCAGTTAAATAATTTCTTGGGAGTTTGATTGGTATAGCACTAAATAAATAGATTAGTTTAGGTAGCATTGCCATCTTTATTATATTCACTTGACCTATCCAAGAGCACTTGATATTTTTCCAGTTGTTTACATCTGACTTTATTTGTGTGGAGAGTGTTTTGTAGTTTTGCTCATATAGATCCTGACTTTCCCTTGGCAGATACATTCCCAAATATTTGATACTATTGAAAGTATTTTAAATGGAATTTCTCTTTGTATTTCTTGCTGTTGTATTTTGTTGGTGATATATAAAAATGCTGATGATTTATGTGGATTTATTTTGTATCCTGCAACTTTGCTAAAATTGTGGATTAATTCTAATAGTTTTTTAGTTGATTCTCTAGGGTTCTCTAAGTAGACCATAATATCATCTGAAAGAGTGATAATTTGATTTCCTCATGACCTACTCTAATTCCTTTAATCTCTTTTTCTTGTCTTATTGCCAAGGCTAGCATTTCTAATACAATATTGAATAGTAATGGTGATAGCGGGCAACTTTGTTTCACCCCTGATCTTATTGGGAATGGTTCCAGTTTATCACCACTACATATTGTGCCAGCTGATGGTTTCAAATAGATGCTACTGACTATTTTAAGGAAAAGTCCATTAATTCCTATATTCTCTAATGTTTTTAATAGGAATGGATGTTAGATTTTATCAAATGCTTTTTCTGCATCTATTGAGATTATCATATGTTTTTTGTTAATTTGGTTATTGATATAGTCAATTATGTTAATAGTTTTCCTAATATTGAACCATCCCTGAATTCCTGGTATAAATCCTATTTGGTGTATTATTCTGGAGATGATTTTCTGTAATCTCTTTGCTAATATTTTATTAAAGATTTTTGCATCAATATTCATTAGGGAGATTGGTCTATAATTTTCTTTCTCTGTTTTTGTTTTACCTGGTTTAGGTATCAGTACCATGTCTGTATCATAAAAGGAGTTTGGTAGCAGTCCTTCATTCTCTATTTTTTTGAACAGTTTATATAACATTGGAATTAATTGTTCTTTAAATGTTTGGTAGAATTCACATATAAATCCATCTGGGCCTGGAATTTTTTCTTAGGGAGTTTATTAATGACTTGTTCTATTTCTTTTTCTAAAATGGGACTGTTTAAGTAATTTATTTCCTCTTCTGTTAATCTGGGCAATCTATTGGAACTGGTTTGAGACATTTTATTTTTGAAGAGATCCATGTCCATCAGAATTGATCATCATATAATATTGTTGTTGCTGTGTACATTGATCTCCTGGTTCTGTAAAGCCAACACTTTTAATTCAATGTTGGATAATAGTGGTGAAAAGGAGCATCCTTATTTCACCACTGATCTTATTGGGAATGTATCCAGTTTCTCTCCATTACAAATAATGTTTGCTGTAGGTTTTAGATAGATATTGCTTATTGTTTTAAGGACAGCTCTATTTATCCCTATGTTCTCTAGTGTTTTTAATAGGAATGGGTGCTGTATTTTGTCAAGTTTTTTTTCTGTATCTATTGAGATTATCATGTGATTTCTGAAGGTTTTGTTATTGATGTGGTCAATCAGGGTAATAGTTTTCCTGATACTGAATTAGTCCTTAATTCCTGGAATAAATCCTACTTGGTGATTGTGTATTATCCTGCTGATAAATTGCTGTAATGTCCTTGCTAATATTTTATTTAAAATTTTTGTATTAATATTCATTAGGGAGATTGGTCTTTAATTTCCTTTCTCTGTTTTGGTTCTTCCTGGTTTAGGTATCAGTGTCATAGAAGGATTTTGGCAGTACCCCTTCTTTATCTATTTTTCCAAATAGTTTTACATGGTATTGGAATTAATTGTTCTTTAAATGTTTGGTAAAATTCACCTGTAAATCCATCTGGTCCCGAAGATTTTATCTTAGAGAGTTTATTAATGACTTGTTCAATTTCTTTTTCTAAAATGGGACTATTGTGTTTGCAGGGGGTAGCTTTGCCTGCTCTTTTCAGGAAATAGCCTGGTTTCCTAGAGTTTGCGTATTGAACTTGGATTGGAAGTTTTGATTTGTTCCTCCTCTGAGTCATAGCTGAGGGTCTTAGTTGCTTATATGCTGTGATTGAAATCCTCTCATTTGGTTTTTGAGCGGTATTGGGAGAATTCGAGCAACTTCCTGACTTTACTCCACCATCTCGGCTTCATACTCAGAAGTCTCTTAGTTCTACTCATAAAGCATAAGTCTTTATTCTAGCATCAGTGTCCTTGTCAGTTTGGTTCCATTTCTCTCTTAATCTAAACACACCACTTCCCTTCATACATTCTTTCTTCCAGATAGAATGGACTAGTTTCACTCCCTCTATTCTTATACTTTCCATTCCCATTTTCATGCTTTCACTCAGATTGTCCCCCATGGTTAGAATAGATTCACATCTTTAAGTTGTTGATTTTCTCACTTCTTTTATGATACAATCTAAGAACCCCTCATAGATGAAATATTTCCTCTTTCCCTTGGCTAAAAATGACCTTACTCTTTTTATAGAACAACTCCTTTCCACTTTTTAAATTATTAATATTGTTCTACAGTTATTTTGTTATTTGTTTTTGTTCAGTTGTTTCAGTCATGTCTGACACTTCATTATCCCATTTGGAGTTTTCTTGGCAAAGATACTGGAGTGGTTTGCCATTTCCTTCTCCAACTCATTTTAAGATGAGGAAACTGATCCAAAAAGGACTAAGTGATTTCTCCAGTAACACAGCTAGTGTATGAAGCCAGATTTGAACTCAGAAAAGAAGTCTTCCTGACTCCCGATCCAACCCTCTATGCACTGCACTACCTAGCAGTCCTTTTTTTTCTTTTCCTTTTTTATAGCTTTTTTTGCTATTGTTGTTGTTGCTAAAATTTGTTCAAAAATTTTGCCTTGTATTAAATCTATGTTTGTTCATATTGTTAACTAACTCTCATTCCCAATTAGAATTGGAATTAAAGAAATGTTTTATTTCTTTTTTTAAATTCTCAGTCAAAGGGGATTTTACACATAATAGACATCTAATAAATATATACCAATTTAAACTGTGGTAAGGACCAAAAGGGAAGTATGAATAAGAAAATTAGGAAGAACTCTGTGGCATCAAATATGCAAAAGAATTCTTTTTGTAAGTTAATTTTAGGGACTGTGATATTTATGACTCTGGGATATTTGGGTTATGCTCCATTACTTCAGACACCTACCTTAGATTCTAAAAGATAACAAAGTGGCTAAGCATAATCATCTGACACTGCAGTCAATATTGCTTATTTAATTACCCCAACAGCAAATTGGCATTAGGAAACTGGTATCTGATCATGTCCATCATTTAGTTATTAATGCCTGATTGCTGCCAAAAGCTTAGTTGATTCTCAAGGGACATCTTTTGTCCCATCCTTTATCTACTGCTCTGATTCCAGGTAGCTCCATGAAAATCAGTGATTCCATGTGGCCTACTACGTGCTTAAGCAAAGATCATGTCATACTTCCTTCATTATATGCTCTGTACCTAGCCTATCAATCATTACAATAGAAGTGAAGAGAGACATACATTGTAGGTGTAAGGGACAATCTGTTCAAAGGCATAAAGGAAGGAGATGGAATGATGTATGTAAAAAGCAAAAAAGGCCACTTTGGGTAGACTAAAGCATATATGAAAAAGAATAATATATAATAAAGCTGAAAAGTTAGGATGGAGTGAGATTATGAGGGCTATAAATACCCAAGAGAGGAACTTGTATTTGATTCTAAAGATAATTTATTGAACAGGAAAGTGATATGTTTGGAACTATGCTTTAAGATATATCACTTTGACAATTATGTGGCTGAACATATTTGCTTATTATTTTTAGTCTGAGTAATATCTAAAAATATCAGGGTTCTGATGAAGTGGGCAGATGTTGGTGCTAGAGATATTTGCAAACTGAGTCCTAGGCTCAGAGGACAAGCCCTCATGGATATTGTCAGGGAAATATATTAATTTTCTTTTTTAGTAACTATGCTAAACACATAGTAAATAGGCAATAAATGTTTGTTCAATTCATTCATTCATGCATTCAACAATATAGATTGAACACTTATTATATGCAAGCAGAATGATAGATATTGTATGAATTGGTGAATGAGGGGATGAATGAATTCAGAGATTGAATGTCTATTTTTCTAAATTTCTTCAACATAAGGGAATCTAATAAGCATTGAAGATTAATAATAAAAAACTTGAGAATAAATACTGATATTTGAGTCAGGGGTATGCTGGAGTCAGCTTATATTGGCTCATAAGAGACAATTGTCGTTTTAGCATGGGCATTTATACCTGTGAAAATGGTCCACAGATCTCTCAGCTATTATTTGCCTATGAAAATATTCATTCTTTTCATAATGTGTGTGTGTGTGTGTGTGTGTGTGTGTGTGTGTGTGTGTGTGTGTATGTATGAGGCTGGAACTTCTTAAAATCTTTCAACCAAAACAACATATCATAACAAACTGAATGCAGAAGCAGATATGAGAATCTAGTCATCTTCTATGGAATGAGATATTAAAGAGATTTATAAAAATAGGTAAATTAATGCCATTTTTCTTATTGTTTTTTTTTGTTATAGAAAATTTTGTTATTTTCAGAAAAATAAGTTACTATGTTAATAAGTTTATTGTTTTTTAAATTTTTATTTTAACATTGATGTGTTTATTATTCTTAAATGAATGAAATTATTTTAAGAATGTATCATTTTAATTTCTATTGTGGTAAAAATTCATAGGTATAATCAAGGTTGTTCTGGAGAAAGCCCCAATCAATTTAAGAAAGTGGGCAATACAAATTAAACTAAAAAAAGTATGTGTGCATATTTTTCCCCATGTAAAGAGCACAGTTATTAAATATTTGCCATTCCTCTGCTGTATTGCTCCATAAATATTACTTGAGTTCACTAGAGGCACAATGAAAAGACCAGGGAATCAAGACATTACCAGAGGGAAGACAGTGTCTGTAGGCTAATTTTAATAACAATGATAATAATTGCATTTAAAGCACTTTAAAGTTCACAAAATGCTTTATATCCCTTATCTCATTTAAGCTTATACCACCTGAAATATAACCTACATAAACAAAAGCTCTTTGAAGACCTCATTAATTTTAAGAATGTAGAAGGGTCCTAAGGCCAAAAAGTTTGAGAATTCTTGTTCCAGTCTGATCTCTCATAGATGATAAATCTGTGACTTAGAGTCACTTAGTAAGTCATTTAGTAAATCTTCCATATATATTCCTTCTTCTGTTTGGTATTAACAAGTGCTAAAGAGAGCAGAAAATAGTTCAACAAAAACAGTGATCACTTTAAACATATGTGACAGTATAAACAATATGGCATATCCACAATTCCCCACTCTGCATGCAGAATGGATTGTTACTACTACCGGCCTATAGCAATAGAGAATATATTGAAGTAAAAGTTAATAACTAGTTGCAAAATAGTGAATTCAAAATGAGTTTGCTATGAAACTTTAAACACTATTACATATTGTCACTGCTTAGCCTGGTACCTCATTGCTCATTAACTTGACTTAAATTGCTATAATCCATTGTGCTATGAAGGGCAGCTACTGTAGTTAGATTGATCTCAGATACAAGCTGTGTGACCCTGGGCAATCTTTTTAACCCTGTTTCCCTCAGTTTCTTCATCTATAAAATGAACTGGAGAATGAATGTCCAATAACTTTAAGTATCTTTGTCAAGAAATTTGCAAAAGGGGTCATAGTCATCTACGCCTGAAAACAACTGAACAACAACATTTGCTATGACTTTGGAAGAAAATGCTCTGCCTTTAACTATCCTTTCAGAAAAAAAAAATATATATATATATGTATGTATATGTATATGATGTGTACCAAAGTCCCTTGCCCAAAATATCTCCCTGCTCTGGATTGCCAACATGTTTGAGATTCCCACTTTTGGTGTCAGTCTTTGAAGGTGAGACAAAAACATGACATCAGCAACATTAAAATGCAAATATTTTACTTAGTAAGGATAAAACATGAGAATTCCTGAGTGTAACAACTTTCTAGAATTAGGAAGCTCCAGAGTTGGAAGGGCTCTCAGGGGTCATTTGCTCCATTCTCATTTCATAGTCTTCCATGTAATGACAGTTGCTGTTCTTAGATATTGCTGTAGGCAAGCAGGATTGTCATTTACTCTTAGCCTGACCTTTTCCTGGATCAGGTCACTACTTCCTTATAGCATAAATTCCTCCCTAGCCACTTCTCTGACTTCTCCTCTCTGTAGAGCAGTTTTCCTTTCAAATCTGGGGAAAACAGGAAAAATATGTCTGATGCCCAACTGTGTTAGCCCAAATGGTTTGTGAGCCTCAGCCACTACTTCTGTCTAGAGAAGTCTCAATAAAAGTATACTCTCTGCCCTGGAAAATTACAAGATTGAATTAATAAATTTCCTTCCTAGCTCAAGCCTCCAGACAGAAATTGTACTTCTGCAAAACACCACAGTTTTAAATCTATCTGACTCCCCATTTAAGAGTTCTTCAATTGCCCCTCCTAATGTATTTCAATAATAACACAGATTAGTAATGCAAATAGTAAACAGGATTATCACCATTTATGGTTTAAGAGCAAAAGAAAAGTTTAGACACACACAAGCATGCAAACTTTTAAGAAACAAAGATGAAGCTTCCACTCACCCCTGAAGAAGCCATCAGACTCATCCTTTTGGGAAAGAGAGAAGTAGAGAGAGAGAAAGCATTTAATGATGTGAGTGGCAAATGAAAAAGCACTGAATTCATCAACAGCCCTAAGTATAGCAATATCCTCAGAGTGCTGACAACTCTGGTATTCCTCCTTGGTGGCAGTGGTAGCAGCAGCAACAGCAACACCTCTAGAGCTTCCCTTCTGCAGTTTGAGTCTCTTGCCTCTACACTTCTCCCTCTGCCACATATTGGCTCTTGTGACTTCTTGGCTTCGCTTTTCCCACAAGTCCAAAGGATGGGAGAGGCCAGATCATTTCCCTCTTGTCAAAATTGGAGCAAAACTCTCTGAAGATCAAAAAAAAAAAGAAAAGCTGGGAAATTTCTGTCAGGAATCTTTAGAACCTTTAAGCTAGAGATCTGTTTGACAGATCAGAAGGCTCTATGGCCAAGGCAGAAACACATTCCCACTCAAGGTCAGAAATTTTGGGGTTCTTTGTAAAATCAGTCAAATATGCTCATGATTTGAAAATATATAAAACAAGAATCAGAATTAATATAAGAACTTAACAGAATAAGGATAATCAAACCAGTATCCCAGTTAATCATTTCAGGGTGACATTCACAGCAAATATAAAACAAAATATATGCAATAGATATAGCATAGTGTAAAGCATTACTTTACTATTTCAGATGTTTTACATACACCTATCACATCAGTACATACATATCCATAGAATTCAAGCAAATAAACATAACAGCAATGTAATAACAATGTCAGCAGGTCCACCTAATAATCAAACATATATAATGATATCAATATAATATAAGGTATCAAATCAACTAACAGTAAAAATTATGCATAGGTAACAGACAGATACACTTGTAGTGCAAAGTAGAACAGCACAGAATCAGATAAACAGAAAAGTAACTTTAAAAACAAAACAAAAAAAAAAAACCAAAAAAAAAAAAAAAAAAAAACAAACCCAGAAACATACAGAGAACAAGTAATAGTTAATATGTGCATTAATCAGTCAATCTGCAAGCATTTCTTAAATATATATCACAATATATGATCAAATAAAAAGAATTAAATACTCGCTATACTTAAGGGGTTTGCATTCCAATGGGGGAGGGATTCTTGGACAAATATAAAGAGAAAAAAATGTGAAGTATTTGCCTCCTGTGATGGATTAGGAAAGATTTCATGTATGAAACAATGCTTGGGCTATGTATTGGAAACAAAAAAAAAAAGAATTCTTTGAAGTGAGGGTGAAGAAGAAATATTTTCCAGTTACCAGGGATGGCTAATGCCAAGGTGAGAGACAGGAAATGAAATGTTGTGTGTGAGGAACAGAGAGGTTAATCTGTCTGAATTGCCAAGTGGATGAAGGGGAATAATGGACAATAAGGATGAAAAGATATATTGGGGACATTTTATGCAGGGCTTTAAAAGCTGAACAGGAGAGTTTATTTTTTATCCTAGAGGAAATGGGGAATCACTGAAGCTTTTTGATTAGGAGAATGACATGGGTCTACACTCACAAACATTTTTGTGGCAGTATGCAGGATGGTTTAGAATAGCAAAGGAAGACGGAGAAAAATTAGGAGGGTATTACTATAATGTGGTCACAAAGGCCTAAAAAAAGGCAGTGGCTGAGTAGAGAGAAGGGGTTCAATGGGATAGAGGCTGTAGAAACAGAAGCTACAAGACTTGGCATCTAAATGGATGTGTCAGATGAGGGAGAATGAAGAGTTGAGATAAAGCTAAGGTTGAAATCCTAGGAAATTTTATCATAGTAGGTCTAGACTTATTCTTGCCAACCCAAACCAATATCTTCTTAAGTTGAGTGCTTTAATGGTCTCTACTTTGGTCAGACTGGATCTTAGCAGGAAATCCATACACAGAGAAATACTTCTCCCAGAACACTTTAGCAATCATGGAAGCTTTTTGCTTATGAAATGAGTATGCCTGCACATAAATTAAGAAGTGGCCAGTCACCAACAAAATATGACATGTGCTATATATAACTTTCACTCCTTCCTTAGATATCACCAGGTATTCAGGTCACTGAGCTAGGATTTCAGCATATATATCAGTATGTTGAATTCAATTGTCTAATATTGCTAGACATCTCTAGTAAGCAATATCTAACTGCTTCTCAGAATGTTAATTTATGGATTGTTGTTAATATAGACCTGCAATTTTTCCTCATACATATATGTATATATATATTTTTGAATGTCTAAAACAAGAACTCTACAGGACATATTAAAGGAGTCTCATTGTAACTCATCTCTCTGCTGGAAAATTGAACCAGTTTTAAGTGTCCTTCTCTCCCAGGATTGCTCCCAGGATCCTCAAGCTGGCACCTGTAGGCAGTGGGAAAAGGCTTAAAGTGGACATCTTCTTAAAGCAAACAATGGAAAAAGTTGATTAAATCTCACATCTCTCCAAATATCCATTTTCAAAGAGCTTCAAAGATTTTAATGCAATTTAAATTAGGACAACTCTAAGGTACCACTACACACCTGTCAGATTGGCTAACATGACAGGAAATGATAAAGACGAATGTTGGAGGGGATGTGGGAAAACTGGGACACTAATACATTGTTGGTGGAACTGTGAATGGATCCAACCATTCTGGAGAGCAATTTGGAGCTATGCTCAAAGAGTTATCAAACTGTGCATACCCTTTGACCCAGCAGTGTTTCTATTGGCCTTATATCCCAAAGAGATCTTAGAGGAGGGAAAGGGACCACATGTGCAAGAATGTTTGTGGCAGCCCTTTTTGTAGTGGCTAGAAACTGGAAACTGAATGGATGCCCATCAATTGGAAAGTGGCTGAATAAATTATGGTATATGAATGTCATGGAATATTATTGTTGTGTAAGAAACGACCAGCAGGATGATTTCAGAGAGACCTGGAGGGACTTGCATGAAGAGACGTTGACTGAAATGAACAGAACCAGGAGATCATTATAGAGGGCAACAACAATATTACATGATGATCAATTCTGATGGACATGGCTCTCTTCAACAATGAAATGCTTCAAAACAGTTTCAATTGGTCAGTGAAGGCCATGTACACCCAGAGAGAGGGATGTGAAATGTGGACCACAACATAACATTTTCGTGCTGTCTATTGATATTTGCTTGCATTGGGTTTCCTTTCTCACATTTTTTTTTTTCTTGTAGATAACGATTTTTCTTGCACAGCAAGATAAGGGTGGAAATATATATATATGTAGATATATATATATGTAGATATATATATGTATATACTCCACTTGTCAAGCATTTTAACATAATTAACATGTAGTGGACTTCCTGCCATCTAGGGGAGGGGAGGGGACTAGGAGGGAAAAATTTGTAACAGAAAGCTTTGTAAGGGTTAATGTTGAAACATTAGCCATACATATGTTTTGCAAATAAAAAGCTTTAATTAAAAAAAAAAGATTTTAATGCAATTTGGACTTCCCTGTCTTCTACTTCTGATTCTCTTTAATTATTTAAGCATGGGTAATGTCCCTTGGTAGTTTAGCTAGTGAAACGTAGTTCTTTTTTTTTTTCTTTTTATTAAAGCTTTTCATTCGCATAACATATGTATGGGTAGCTCCTCAACATTGATCTTTACAAAGCTTTCCATTACAAATTTCCCCCCTAGTCCCCTCCCCTCCCCTAGATGGCAGGAAGTTCACTACATATTAATTATATTAAAATACTTGACAAGTCGAATATATGTATACATGTTTCCATACTTATCTTGCTGTGCAAGAAAAATTGTATCTACATGAACAAAAAAAATCAGAAAAATGAAACTCAATGTAAGCAAGCATTGATAGAGATCATGGAAATAATATGTTGTAGTCCATATCTCACATCCCTCTCTCTGGGTGTATATGGCTTTCTTCAGTGAACAATTGGAGGTGGTTTGAAACATTTCATTGTTGAAGAGAGCCATGTCCATCAGAATTGATCATCATATATTGTTGTTGCTGTGTATAATGATCTCCTGGTTCTGCTTGGTGAAATGTAGTTCTTAATGAATTTGTAATGATCTGCTAAATCATTGAAATGTCCTTAGATCTCTAAAGTTCTTTGGACATGCAAAATCAGGAATTGTTTCATCTTCTCTTGACTCTGAAAACCGTAGTTCTCAAATTAATTTTCCTCTTCCTAGCCAACAATTTTATTATTTACTCCTCATATTCTTCTTATGTGTCCCTCAGAACAACAACGTCATCAGGGTCCACCAATACATTCAAACAACTCAGTCTGAAACCACTTTCTTCATCAGTTTCTAGAAACTCTCAGATGTCCCTGAAATGCCTTGATTTATACATTTGAACTTCAAATTCAGCTAAACAAAGGAAAGCTGCCTAATCCTTGTCTTCTTCCACCATAGGAACCTAGGAGCATCCACTACTACTAACACCTAGAATCACCAATTGCCTAACAGATAATCAGATGGGACAAGGCATCTTAAACTTCCAGTTTTGTTCCTTTGTTTAAAATAATCTACACACATTTTTATATTTCCATTCTTCCTTTGTGATCCTATATGCCCATATATAAAATAAATATAATGCAAGTAAAAGGATGCTTTCTTGGTGTTGAGGATGAGAGTAGAAAAAAAAAAGACAAAAACAAGCCATGTTTTAGAATAATTTTCAAATTGATCTTTATCATTTATTCCTCATAATTAATTATAAGCTAAAGTTGTAGCTTTGGCACAGGAGACATGCCAGCAACTGAATTTTCTTGCTTAGTGAGGTTTAAAAAAAAAAAAAGAAAGAAAGAAAGAAAAGAGAAAAGCCTACAAACTTTTGAACAAGATTGTTACTATTCTAATTACACAGCTGTAATTTAGAAGCCTTGCAGATATGTGACCCTTGGGATAGTAAGAAAGGAGTTTAAAGTAAATGAAGTTCAGAATTGTGGTGGCCAAAAAAGTACCTTTTGGCAGAAAAAAAAATAAACAGTTTCTCCCTTCAAAGAAACTATTTATGTGACACTTGCTATGGACATTTCTTTGCTCCAAGACACACATTAATTGGCTATCCTGGTGCTCAGACTTACTGGAAAACTGACATGTGCTTATTAAAAAACATTATAAGAAAGCACAATGTAATCACAAACATGATTGCCTTGATAATAACTAATACCTGTGGGGCAGCCTATAGCCTAAATCAATAAAGATCATTGTTCCCACTTCCAAATCTATTACATTCCAGGCATATACCCTCTCACCCCTCCTCCAACTTCTAAATCTAGTCTACACTTACTATCAAATCACAATAGTCATGTCAAATTCATGATTTTTTTTTTATCTATTGTACACATAGTGCAATGAAAGAATACCTAATGAGCATCTACAAGCACAACCAATTTGCCTATTTTGACTGAAGCTATGGATCAGTTCAGTGAAAGAAGCAGACGATTTAGTCTTAAACTGATTTGACAAATGAATTCAGTCAAAACAGTCAAACTAAGCAAACAGAAACTTAGTCTTCTCCCTTTTGGCTTCTTGGAGAATAGGTGATAGAACTTCCATAATATAGATTGACCTCTGCTAAAGGAGAATACAGTTAATTTTTTAAAATGGAAAAAAAAAACACATTAACTTCAGTAGTTACATGCAGTCATATGTACAGGAAGAGGACATAGTAAATAGCATCATGCTGAGGAGATTTTTTTTTCCCTCCTGACTAAGGGCATGCCTGCAAGTCCAACACCAGATTTTCTAATCATTGGCATGCCAAAGATCCAGATGAGACATTGCCCCTAGCCACAGTATAATTGGCTATATACATACAGCATAAACACACATTTACTGGACAATGGACAGAGGAATACTGAATTGGAAAACATGCATGAATCTTCTCATATATATGAAGAGCACACAGCACAGGGAACTTTTCTAGAGCCCCAAACAATCGTGCCTATTTGCTCTCCAAATTGTCCAATCTACAATAAAAGAGGTTGAGGCAGGGCTGTGAGCCGATGGCACTTTATTAAAAGGTCATCATCCCCTCTAGGAAAGTGGAAGTAATTTCTTCCTCAAAATCTGAGATGTCCCCTTCCTCCTGGGCCTTATTTTTATAAGGTTTGATACCAGATTTGACACCTGAACATTCTAAAGAGGCTAGATAAAATACAGAGTCCCCTTGGTAGACTGATGCATTTTCCTTTGCAAACCAAAAAGTGATGCATCAGCTAGAAGTTGTGTCAGCAGGGGGTCTCAAGTTGAATGAAGCATGGAACATTTCTACTGACTAAGTAGTCATTATAAGGTTACCTGCTCATATTGGACAAGAGAATGGATTGGAGGTACAAAAATAAGCTGGGGGATTTTCCATGTAATTGAGTCATATCTATGACATTAGGGTTGGTCACCATAACAAGGAAAAACAAGAATGAAAGGCCTCTAGTTAGCTTTCTATGATTAAGCTAACAATCTGCACTTCACAGTTCTGGGACCTCATATACAGAATTTATAATCACTATTTCTATGGAATTATGCAAACTGATTAAAACAGAATAGGGGCCCAAATGAATTATTTCTCACATTCTCCCTCTTCAAAGTACAGAAAGACCCCAGTCTTTCTTTGAATCATCACAGTCTAAATGCATAGAAAGCAGTCCTATGTGGGCACTGCAAGACCAGTAAGGGGGCAGTCCCCTCACTGCAGTGCAAAGGTGACATTAATGAAGAGGGAAGTGAGCACAACTCATAACAATCATCTTCCATTTGATTAAATTTTAACGCACACTAAATGGAACATTAAATGTCCAAGATTACTCTCACTAACCAAGAACCATGAGGGTTAGGTATCTTGTAGTAAAACTTTCCCTACGAGATAATGTAAATCAGGGGACCAGAGGGCATTTGTTCAAGATCAGCAGTACAAGTATTGAGTTACCCTATACACAGATCTGGAAATCGTTTGAATATATGAAAATGATATGAGAATTTGATAAATACCTGCTTCCTTATGTTACTGAGAGGCAACATTACTGAAGAGAACACAGTCCCAGATGGCTATAAAGGGGAGTGGAAGAATCTAAGAAATAGATTGAGTTCCACAGGCAAAAGAATTATTATTAACTGTTAGTGGTGGAGCAAAAGCCAAAGTAGGAGACTGAAAAGGAATATTTAAAGTTCAATTCACTGCAGGTTCAGAAAGGTAGATTAAGAAACATTTGTGGAGAGGATGAAAATGATGAAAATGATGTCTTACTAGAAAAAGAAGGCAAAGTGTAAGAGTGTTGATGGCAGAAGATTTAAGTCAAGGCCTTTTATTAAAATTTCATGAATTTCTGCAGAAGATACAACCTTACAGGCTCACAGTTTCATGCTTTTAAGGTGGCACTTTTTAAGGAAACATCTAGCACAACTGAGGTGAGTAGTAAGAGTTATAGGACAATTATTGGTAAAGCAGCATATGGGGCCATAGGGCTTCCTTGAAGCAATATTTTAAAAAGTTTCTGCCACTGTCACAATGTAGCTCTCCATAGTGATAGCCTATAGCACAAAGAAAAAACAACTATTGTAGAACAACTCTTCTTGTCCCATTTCATATAGTTGTCCAATGTTTGAAATATCCTCTGATACAGTCATATGGTTCTCTGGAGATCTTTCTTCTTAGGCAATATGTAATAAGTAGGACGTCAGAGTAGCTTCTGGTGGATTTACATCTCCAATTCAGGTTATTTTCAGAGTTATCCTTCTATGTTAAAAATTTCTGACAAAGTAGATCCTAATACAATTCTAATTTGCTATTACAATAACCAAATCAAAGCCAGTTCAAACCTTAAGAACACTAACATGAACATCACTAGACCAGAGAATTTATATTTTTAGGCTGGCATATTCAAATAACAACTAAAAGAAAATTTAAAATTTTGAACCTAAATTTTATATTTGGCATATATAATTACCTACCTAATCTTATTATAACTATTTATTAAAACCAACTGAAAATTTTTTACTCTTGTTTTTAGCTATTTTCTTTCAGCAGCTCATCACTCCTCTTATTTTCTCCTTTAGGAGGATGAAATTCTGCTAGAAAACTATTAACATAACACTCTTATAAGATAATGACCTCTGATACACAACAGAATTCATATAAAACTTACCAGAATAATTTCAATTGTCAAAAAAAATTCTGGGATAGAAATATAAATAATTGAATAGCCAATTTCAAGACAGCATAGATCAAATAAGTTAAAACATGTTTGTCTTTTAAGATATGCTTAATATCCAGGTTGTAATAATGAACTCAAATAAAATTGGCTTTTTCCATTTAGGTTACATAAGATATTGTAACATTCTTTTCTTTACATCAGAACTAAAGATATATGTTTTAGGCATAATAGTTCAAATCTTATACCTTTTATTAAAATTGATCTAAAATAGATCGTACTAAAATAGATCAGATGTGCTCTGAAGGACTTAATATTGCATTTATGCAATTACCTGCTATGATTATAGAAATTTGCCATAGAAAGAAAACAGGAACATTGTACAGTAAAAGAAAAATGCTTTCTCAACTTCATGTCAATTCCAGGTTATAGTCATATAGACATCAATTTTATTGAGCCAGGTTTAAAAGGGGTGTTTTCATTTAAGAGGAAATGCCAGCTGGATAAACTGAATCAGGTAAATCCGACCTTAGCCCTTGCCAAGAGTCATTCCCCTAGCCTTCTGCAAGAGAACTCCACCTGTAATTTATGGATGTCATTCCTATAGGGTTATTGGCCTAACAAAATTCTTTGATAATCATACCTAGAATCAGACTCAGAATATTGTCAATTATTGTGCCATGATCTCTAACATAAAGTTCCAATAATCATAGCTTCACAGTTTTAGTTGAATGCAGTTATTAAGAATTGCATATCTTTGATGTAGATGAAGAAAGTTCCAGGTTTATAATTTTATATTTCAAAATCTAACCATCTTCTTAGGTCAGCTTTGAAGGGGTTTGTTCTTAATAGATCTGAATCATAATACAAACTCAATATAAAATAAAACTATAAGAAAAATCATGTTGAGTGGAAAGTTCACCTGAAACTGTTGCATCATGGGGGCCTGAATTGGAAAATGAGTTTTTGTCTCTTTTAATATTATTAGATAGATGGTTCAAAAAATTTTATTAGTAAAATTCTTAATCTAATTTTGAAAAGTATCACGTTTTTCACTAAGCATACTTACCACTAATCATACTATCACA
>JAJPUD010010199.1:0-16105 GCA_023553655.1 Myrmecobius fasciatus | reverse complement strand
TTTTGTTTGTTTGTTTGTTTTGCTTTGTTTTGTTTTTAAATTCTGAGCTGTGGAATTGTTTAAACTCACTAGAGATTTGTCTTGTACTATTTCCTTATTTTAACACTTCCCTGAATTCCTATTTCACTTAATATCCCCTGAACATATCTCATGATTAATAAGAGAATTCTTAAAATGCAAACCAGCTTTAAATCAATCCTTAGTTATTTTAAATGTTACTTTTAAGGAATAATTGATCTGTGAATTTTTTCCTTTTTTTTTTTTCATTTAATTCTACAGAGTTTGCTACTTCCCCATATACTCATCAAAACACTTTATAAGGACATCTAGATTATAATTTAGAAATGAAAGACATTTGATTATCTTTTTTAAATTCAATTTCCAATCTTTTTTTTTATCTTTGTTTCCAGTTAATTTTTGTATCTGTCTTTCTTCTCATCAATCTCCAATATGACCAGTGTTAGAAACAAAGAAAAAAGAGAGATTTGTCCACTTTTAAGATTTTTTTTGAAAATTCCCCCTCACCCCCAATAGCCCAGTTTTTTTGGTTGATGCCACTAAAAGAAAAGACATATATATGAATATAATAGAATATTATTGTTCTAAAAGAAATGATGAGCAGGTTGATTTCAGAAAAGCCTGGAAAGACTTATGTGAACTAATGTTGAGTGAAGTAAGCAGAACTAAGAGATCATTGTACGTAGTAACAATAAAATTATGTGATAATCAACTGTGGTGGACTCAACTCTTTTCAACAATGAGGTAATTCAAGGCAATTTTAATAGATTTGGGATGGAAAGTGCCATCTGCATCCAGAGAGAGAATTGTGGAGACAATGTGGATCAAAATTTAGTATTTTAACCTTTTTGTTGCTGTTATTGTTTATTTGTTGTTTTTTTCTTTCTTTCTTGTGTGTTCTCCCCTTTAATCTTATTTTTCTTGTGTAGTATGGTAAATATGGAAATATGTTTGGAAGAATTGAACATGTTCAACGTATATCAGATTAGCTTGCTGTCTTGGGAAAAGGAGAAGGGATGTGGAAAGAGAAAATTTGGAACATAAAATTTTGCAAAGATAAATGTTGAAAACTATCTTTGTATGTATTTGGAAAAAAATAACATACTTTTGTGGAGATAAAAAAGAAAAGAAAAGGCATAGATACAATACCTGTTAGCTCTGGATTAGCACAAAGCATGAACAACATAACAAAGCAAAGTGTACAGTTATTTCTCATTTCCTTTTTTTAAATAGCTTTTATTTATTTATTTTTAATACACTATGCTTTTTGAATCATGTTGGGAGAGAAAAATCAGAACAAAAGGGAAAAACTATGTTGAAGGAAAAAAACAGAAAAAAGAAGTCAACATAGCATGTCTTTTAGGGACATTCAGTCCTAGGGCATTCAGAACTAGGGAGACATTCAGTCTCCCTAGTTCTTTTTCTAGATGCAGATGGCATTTTCTATCAAAATTCTATTGGCATTACCTTGGATTACTGAATCATTGAGAAGAACCAAGTCTTTCATAATTGATCATCACGTATTTGCTGTTATTATGTACAAGTATTCCTGGTTCTATTTGTTTCACTTAACATCAGTTCATCTTTTCAGGCCTATCTATCTAAAATCAGATTGTTCATCATTTTTTATAGAACAATAATATTTGATTACTTTCATATACCACAACTTATTCAGCCATTCCCCAATTGATGGGAATCTACTCATTTTCCAATTCTTTGCTACAGCAAAAAGAGTTGCTACAAACATTGTTACACATGTGGGCCCTTTCCCCTTCTTTATCATTTCCTTGGGATACCCAGTAGTGAATGGTACTGCTGGGCTAAAGAATATACATAGATTGATACCCTTTTGTGCATAGTTCCAGATTACTCTCCAGAATGGTTGGATTATTTTACAACTCCACCAACAAAGCATTAGTGTCCCAGTTTTTCTACATCTCTACTATATTTTTTCCGGTCATCTTAGCCAATTTGAAAGGTGTGAAGTGGTACCTCAGAGTTGTTTTAATTTGCATTTTTCTAACCAATAGTGATTTAGAGCATTTTTTTCATATGACTATAAATGGCTTTAATTTCATCATCTGAAAATTATTCTTTCCTTATAAACTTGACACAGTTCTTTATGTATTTTAGAATATTTCCCATTTTTTAAAAAGATTTTTCCTAATTGTATAAATTCTCTTACTATATGAAGTAAGGAACCCACTATTCTTAAGCTTAATTGCAAAACAGACAAACATAGAACAAGACACATTAAAACAGGCCTGAACTTCTTCAAAGTTTTTCTTTAAGAGATTTTAAAGTCAAGATCTTACCTGTATTCTCTATTAAGTATTGAACTGAAGATCATTTTGTTGCTGTGGTCTTGCTCTCAGCCTAAGATAATTCTTCAGTTTCTTAAGTATATTAATGCTTTTAGAATCTCACCAAAAATAAAATGTAACAATACAAAATTGCTTTAGTTTAATTTGTCAGTTGGGTTCATCAACTTAAGCTGTACTTTTTTATTCAGAACAAATTCCTAATAGATAGAGAAGGTGATTAAATTTCTATTCCTCTAGACTTTTTGCAAAGTATAGTCACGGGAATAAAAACTGAAATTTAGTCTTGGGATAAACAATACTATCTACATCCAAAAATATAATTATGAAAACTGAATGTGGATAGAAGCATAGTATTTTTTATCTTTTTTTGTTTATTTGCTTGCTTTTTGTGTCTGTTTCCCGCTCCCCTCCCCCCACTTTGGTCTCATTTTTCTTGCACGACATGAGAAATGTGAAAATAAATTTTAAAAGACTGGACATGTATAACATATATTGCTTGCTGTCTTGGGGAGGGGGAAGGTAAAGAAGGGAAGGAGAAAAAATTTGGAACACAAAATCTTACAGAAATTAATGTTGAAAACTCTTTTAAATGTATTTGAAAAAATAAAATTCTATTGAGAAGAAAAATTGAAATCGATGAAGGATTTAGCAATATCAATATAGTTCATTTGTTGTAAGCTGATTTGGGAAATTGGTCAATAAAATTCCATAATTTTCTAAGTAATCAAAAGTTTCATGCTCTGGCCAAAGGGAATCCATACTTTTCCTAACGGGGATCCTGTAGAGTGCATTTCTCCTCTTATATCTGATCACATCTCTCCTGGGGGCATCCTTGGAGGAACTTCTCCTAAGAGAATTGGACTGGATTCCCAAGATACTTGCTCCCACTGGAGACATTAGAGATGCCCCTTCACTCCCACCTCCCAGCTCTGATTATGGGGGCATGGGAGACAATCTTCTATTCATCTGAGTCTATCCATATAGAAGTTCTTTTCCTACAACTAACACTATAATAATCAGGGATTTGTTCTGGCAAATTCTCTAACACTTCCAATCCTTAATTTCTGGGCTTAACCTCTAGTATACTAAAACTGGTCAACTTTCCCTTAAAACATGCTAAAGAATTTAGGGTTTTTTTTTTTGTCAATAACTGACAATGCTAAGCAAATATAAGTGATAATAACTTTCTTTATATCTGTAAAACTAAATGAGTTCCCTCCCCTCAATTAGTTTGAGAGATTTCACTGTTGATGACCAAAAAATGGTTTAATTACTCCTTGATAAAAGAATTTGAAAGAAAAAAAAAAGCTATTTTAACCCTGCTAACAGAAGGTTTTTAAATTAGCTACAAGTGATTTATCTGGATGAAAATGAGTACTTAGCAATTCTGCCACTGAATCTTTTTAATCTTAACAAAATGAAACTAAGAAAAATGGAGGAGGAAAAAAAAACCCAGCAGCCTTTGCTTAAAAAGTTAAATTTATGACCACATAATTTTTACAAAAAATATAATTTGAGTGTTCTATAGCTTATAAATTTGTACAGATTAACCACAAATTCAAATAGTCTCACTAAGTTAAATTAGGGAGCCTTCTTAAAAAAAAAAAAAGAATTTAGGGCAAATCAACCTCACCAATCTTCAGCATAGAGAGACTTACCTCAGGCTCAGAAAATTTGGACACAGCCACTTAGGTTGGCCCAACCCCCCAACATTCATGGGGAAGCATCCCTTAGAAATGGCATGTCAGCTGAGGGCTGGGAAGGAGAAGGAAGGAAGGGGATGGTGTTCCTGTTGGGCAAAACATGGAACATCTCCACTAACTAAATGGTCTTCAGATGGTCACCTGCTCATGTTGGACAAGAGAGAATGATTTGAAGGTACAAAAACAAACTGGGGAGATTTCCATGCAATTGAGTCATTTCTACAACTTTGTGCTAGGTCACCATAACAAGAAAAAACAATGATGGAAGTCCTATGGTTATCTTCCTATGATTAAGCAAGTGAACTTACAATATACATCTCGCAGATCTGGAACCTAAAATGTAGAACTTAATCATGAAGTTTATGAAATCATAATAAACTGATTAATACTGATTGAAATAGAGTAGGACTGCAAATAAATTATTTCTCACAATGGACTGACCTCTGCTATAGGAGAATACAGTTCATACTGCAAAGTGCCAAGAAAAAACGTTCACTTACCCTAGTAGTTATGTGCAATCATACGTACAAGAAGAGGATATAGTAAATAGCATCATTCAGAGATGTTCTTTCCTCTTCACTAAGGGCATGCCTGCAAGTCCAACACCAGATTTTCTAATCATTGGCATGCGAAGGATCCAGAAGAGATATTGCCCCTAGCCACAGTATAATTGGCTATATACATACAGCATAAACACACATTGACTGGACAGTGGACATAGGAATTGGAAAACATGCATGAGTTTTCTCCTATGATTGTAAGAAGAACAGACAGCACAGGGGGGCTTTCTAAAGCCCTAAACAATCATTGTAATTTGCTCCCAACTGTTGCCCTGCTGGCATTATTCCTATGCAGACAAGCAAGAGCTGCTGCATCTCTCTGATAACAAGGTAATTAATGTAAAAAGGGAGGATGTTCTGAGGAGGGTCAGTGGTAGCACTGGAATTATAAAAAGGGAAAATTAAAAATTTTATTTCTCTTTACCAATAACTTTCTTTTAGAAAAAAATAGCTTTACTTTTACGTGTTTTCAGTAGCAGAGGGAAGAGAATCGAACAAAGGATGGAAAAATTAAAATTACTTTTTTTACACCTTTTCCCACTACAGAATATTTCTGAATAAGCCTTATACTCTAACCACTTTCCTAAAATTCACTTTCATATTATCAAATACCTAATGGACATTTCCTGGTTTTTCCATTGTCATCTGAAATCCAGCATATCCAAAAATAGAATTAAGTATTATTTATTCAGACATGATTCCATCAATATAGGGAATTCTCAGTACTAAAAATTCCTTTCTCAATGTATACTTCAATTGTTTTGAAACTTAAAAGTTTTAAAGAGTTCCCTTGAGAACTTAAAAATTAAAAGGTCACACAGACAAAATGTGTCAGAAGTAGGTTTTATGCTCCAAGTCTAGATAACTATATACTATGCCTCACTGACAGAATTCATTATATGTTCCCCAAACCTGCTGAACCTGGACCTGGACCATCCCTCCTCCAACCATTTTAATTTCTGTCAATGGCCCCATATTCCTTCTGACATTTTTTCCACTCATTACCCCTCTTTACCAGAGGATTTGAATAACCCCAAGCATGTAGGTACATTAAATAAATAGGTATACAAATCAAACATTTACTGATAATAAAGCATAATTTTGTGACCTTTGCATTCAGTTATATGACCCTGTATGGGTACACAGTTTAAGAAGTTTTGATCTAGAATCCATCTCTCTCTTTTAACCCCTACACCTATCTAATTGTCAAATTTTATTGATTCTACCTTCTTACATGCATTTCTTTTAATTCACACTTCTAGTTTAGTTCAGACTCTCATCATCTCTTATCTGGACTTAATGACTCTAAAATAATATCCTTGTTTCCAATCCTGTTCCTCTATAATCACCCTCCAAAGAACTACCAAATTGATATTCCTGACATTATTTTATCAGATTCACACTCAAAAATCTTCAATGGATCCATATTGTTTCTAAGATAACATATAAACTTTGCAGTCCATCATTAAAGTTTTTTATTCAAACATTAACTCAAATTTTCCAATCTTAAGGGAGTTCTAGTAATGTTCTGTTTGAGGAATGTAGCAATGAGAATGGAGAAGGGCCAAAAAATGGTGGATATATTTGGAAAAATAAGAAGGAAAGTTTTAGGAACTAGGATTCTTCAAGCTAGTAAAAGAAAAGGCTTTTTCAGAATTTTCTGTCTTCTCTTAAGATGATACAAAAGGGAACAAGCTTTGTATGAAGTCTAATGAGTGAAACAGTAAGAGGTCTTATGTTGGTTTACCAAGAGTGGGAACATCTTCACAATTTGAATAAATAGGTCATTTAAAAGAAACATTGTTTGCAGGAAGAGTAATGGAAATAAAGTAGTCCCTGACAATAAAAATGAATAAATTATATGCTATGAGTTCCTCCATCAGATGGTGAGTTCCTTATAAGCAGAGACTGTTTTTTTGTTTTTGATTTATTTTTTTTACTTTTGTTATGTATCCCCTATGATCAGTGTAGTGCCTGACATACAGAAGATATGTAATAAATGTTTTGTTAACTAATTGAATTTTACACATTTCCAGGTGTGTTGAACAGAACTAGTCAATATATACATTCAAGACATTTATTTTTAAAATAAAAATGTTATCCTTTTATAAAAACCTTGTGGAACATAATATAAACTACAATATTAATTCAAAATTCACTTTGATGATTGGAGTTACCCCTGAATTCAAATTATTAGACAGGAACATAGAGTCTATCTAGTACAATTGCCTCATTTTTAGATGAGTAAACTGAGACCAAGGGAGATTAAATGACTTATCCACTGTCATACAGATAGCAAATATCTGTGTGATATACAAATAGCAAAAAAATTGAACCAAGGACTTCTGATTTCAAATCTAGGGGCATTTTTTTTTAAATTGTGACCCACTGCCTCTCTTATTTGCAAGGTCCTGGAAGCTTAGGAGACAGAACACAAAAGTTTGGAAACTGCTGTCTCTGATCTCAGCTTTATAGTTAGAAGGAATCTCTGGCTTTAGGCAAATCTTTCCACTTTGATATATTAGATATTTCACATACCTTGTATTTAGTAATGTTATTAATAATTAAAAATATATCAATGTTAAAAAGTAATGTACAAACAATACTTGAAAAATGATTAAGCATAACTAACGATTATTGTGAGACACAATTGATGACAATCAGAGGTGTCATAGTCCCTGAGATCCAGGCATGTCTTCAGTTAATACAAAATGTCTGGCCAAAGGAATAGTGAAGTTGTGATATTTAAACTGCTTTGTGTGCTTATACAGACCATTCTTAACCTGGAGAAGGCCTGCCTCATTAACCTCAAGATGATGGCAACTGAGGGTGACAGCAGAAAAAAGTAAGTTAGAACAGTTCAAGGAAAGATGACAAGAAGTCAAAAGTAAGATGGGGCATGACAAGGAAAATCTCTAAGAGGAAGAAACCAAGAAAATGGGAGACACAAATGGGAAGTGACAAGAATAAACTGTCTGGGAGTGTAAATGAGCTCAGTGGGAAAAGAAGTGGAACATTCATTGGAGTGAGCCCACTGAATTATGGGATTATGCCCCCAGAACTCTTAGCATAGCAATATTGTCTCCTAACCAACAGAGCAGTTCTAGATTTATTATATGTCTTACTGCCTTTTTCATCTTGTCCTTGTAGAAACAGCAAAGTTGATGCTGACTGGGAAATTAACCAACCCTTTCCTCTTCTTGTCTCTTCTTCTCTCTAAATTAGTGAGAAAATGTAAATGTTATTTTCTCCCTCTCTTTTTGTCTTGACACAGCCAGTGACACATTAGGAAGTCCTAGTGAGAAAATTAAATTCAAGTTTTACACTTTCCTTAGAGGCTGATGGTCTTTTGAAGGTGCTAATGGACACTCCTATTCAAACTGAAACATATTTACTAATAAATCTTTTCACTATAGAAGGTCTTTAAAATAGTTATATTTAGTTATATAAATGTCTCAGGTTACTTCCTGTGTTTGAATTTCAGGTGTTTCTTGCTCCTGTTTTCTCTAACAGGTTGATTAACAAAAGCAGGAGGCTTCTAACATCCGTAATTAAACCACAAGCTTTTTACTATTTGCCTAGCATCTACCTAGTTTCTAAGGATATACAATCCCCACTTGAATTTAAACTATTTAACAGCTATATAAATACAGTGAAAAGTTACCTAGTTGCAGGGCAGCTAGATGGTACAGTGGATAGAACACCAGCCCTGAAGTCGAGAGGACCTGAGTTCAAATCTGGTCTCAGACACTTAACGTTTCCTAGATGTGTGACCCTGGGCAAGTCACTTAATGCCAATTGCCTTAGCAAAAGGAAAAAAAAAAAGAAAAGTTACGTAGTTTGAAAATTTAGTGAAACTGGAATATTAATTCTGTTAGTTATTGAAAACTAGACAGTAATAGCCATGGTCATTTCACAACATGCCCCATGCAGTTTTGCTTTAAAATCAGTAACCCTATAACAATCAAGCATATTATATGAAATACATTTCTGTTGGCAATAGCATCTTAAGAAAGTGAACAGTATTCCTTCAAGAAGTAAACAACAAAATCATTATGTGGTTACATGCACAGTCTTTGAAACAGGCAATTTTCATTTGATATGTAATGGTAGCAGATATAGAACAGGATTTGTTAACATTTAATTTTAACGAATGTCTCATGGGGGAGGGAAGTGTTCCCTGATCAACTGATTTTTCTCTACCACATCTTGCACCCATCCTTTCCTCCTTTCCCCAGAGTTGGTGCAAGAAATAAAAATATGGAGATATTAATATGTTGAGCCAAGCAAAATCCTATTAATTCTTTATGAATGAAGATAAAGTTTGTTGTTTAGTTGTTTTTCAATCATGTTCAACTCTTTATGACCCTATTTGGTGTTTTCTTGAAAAAGAAACTGGATTATTTATTATTTATTTTTCTAGTTCATTTTACAGATAAGGAATTGAGTCAAATGCAGTTAAGCGACTTGCCCAGGATCATACACTTAGTAAGTATCTGAGATCAGATTTGAAATCAAAAAGATAAATAGTCCTGACTCCAGACCCAGCAAACTATCTGCTACATCACCTTGCTGCCCTATGAAAAAGTTTATTTGATTGAATTGGAAGGGGAGCTTACATTGGTTAGGCCAAGATTTGCCATACCAGTAATCTCCTTAGAAAAGAAAATCTCATCACCTCTTTTTCTTAATTCATGGGGAGCCAAGTTCTCAATAAGCTATCTAGAGAATTCTGTGAGTTGTAAAAGAAAAGTTCAAGAGAAGCCTTGGGAAGATGAAAGAGTTGGCCCGTGATAGGAAGTAGACACCAAGAGAAATGGGTTGTAGGATTTCTGGAAAGAGGCTACATAGACCAATTGAGTATGATATTTTTCAGGATGAAACTTTCCAGGGACTATAAAGTGCAAAGTGACAGTTCTTTAATCTCTTTCATCCCTTGGGCTTCCTTGTGAGAGTCTAGTGAATTTTCCTATAGTCTTGAAAAAAGTTTGCTTCTTAAATGTTTGTTTATCTTTGTTTTTTTTTTCTTTTTTTAGATAGTAGAAAAAGCTGCAGAGAATGAGGGGTATTTTAAAGTTTAATTTGTTTCACAGATTGGCACAATAACAAAGAAACATAAATAATACACAAATAAATGAATGGACAAATAAACAAATAAAATAATTTCATCACAGTCTTTTTTTGCATTTTTTTAATTAAAGCTTTTTATTTGCAAAACATATGTATGGGTAGTTCTTCAACACTGACCCTTACAAAGCTTTCTGTTACAAATTTTTCCGCCCTAGTCCCCTCCCCTCCCCTAGATGGCAGGAAATCCACTACATGTTATTTATGTTAAAATACTTGACAAATCAAATATATGTATGCATATTTCCACACATCTTGCTGTGCAAGAAAAATCATATCTACAAGAAAAAAAAATCTGAGAAAGGAAACATAATATAAGCAAACATCAATAGAGAGCATGAAAATGTTATATTGTGGTCTACATTTCATATTCCTCTCTCTGGGTGTATATGGCTTTCTTCACTGAACAATTGGAACTGGCTTGAAGCATTTCATTGTTGAAGACAGCCATGTCTATCAGAATTGATCATCATATAGTCTTGTTGCCGTGTATAATGATCTCCTGGTTCTGCTCACTTCGCTCAGCATCAGCTCATGAAAGTCTCTCCAGGCCTCTCTGAAATCATCCTGCTGGTCGTTTCTTACAGAGCAATAATATTCCATAACATTCATATACCATAATTTATTCAGCCACTCTTCAATTGATGGGCATCCATTCAGTTTCCAGTTTCTAGCCACTACAAAAAGGGCTGCCACAAACATTCTCGCACATGTGGGTCCCTTTCCCTCCTCTAAGATCTCTTTGGGATATAGGCCCAATAGAAACACTGCTGGGTCAAAGGATATGCACAGTTTGATAATTTTTTGAGCATAGTTCCAAATTGCTCTCCAGAATGGTTGGATCTGTTCACAGTTCCACCAAGAATATATCAGTGTCCCAGTTTTCCTACATCCCCTCCAACATTCGTCATTATCTTTTCCTGTCATTTTAGCCAATCTGACAGGTCATCACTCTGTCTTTAGACTGCTACTAATGTGCCTTTCCATGATTAGTTATATTAGTCCTCAGAAAACAAACTTTATTATCTCTCTACTCTCTACTATGACAGATAACCTCTCTGCTATGACAGATAACCTTCCAGAACTTGCACTTGCTGGCATCATTTTCAAGAAAGAGAATTACTTTCTTGCCTAATGAGACATTGTATTTTTAAAAATGTGAAGATTACAAAAGATAAAATAGATAATTTTGATTATATGAAATTGACAAATTTTTGAATGGACAAAATTAATGCAACTAAGAGAAGAAGATAAAGGTCAACTAGAAAAATATTGTATTGATTATGTATGATAAGGATCTGATACAGAACAGAAATATATAAAACCAAGTGATCAAATGATTTGAACATTATTTAACAATTAATTAACAACTGTATAATATTTAAAAATCCTTCAAATCAAAGAAATTAAATTCTAAACAACCCTGGGGTTTCAGCTAAATCCATGAATCTTTATTGGCTACTTATAAATTGCAGAACATATCAGCATACATTTGTGATAAATGTTTGGAAGAAATATATGGAAAGGGCTTTCCCTTAATAATAATAGCAACAATAAAATTTGTTACTACCCCAAAACTAGTTTTATTTGCAGTAGGGAAGCATGTAAAATTTTCCAATAAGAAAAAGAATGAAGCAAGAATTCTGGCTGCCATTAGATTTATATTTAATAAAATATTAGAAATGATAGGAACAAAAATAAGACAAAAAATTAAAGTAATAAACACTAGAAAAGAACATACAACATCACTGTTTATGAACAAAATAATAGGTTATTTAGAAAACTCTAGAGATTCAACAACAAAAATAAAAACAGCAATAAACTCTCAGAGTTGTTTTAGCAAAGTAGCAAGATGTGAAATAAACACAAAAACAATTCATATTCTATTACAAATAGAAATCAGTAAGAAGAGATGAAGGAAATACAATTTAAAATAAGCATAAAACATGAAATATCTGTGTTAAAACCTATGAAGACACCCATAAGACTTTATAAATATACAACAAAGTAATTATGACAGAAATAAAAGAAAATCTGAGAGATGCTTATCATTCACATCTGAACCATGCCAATGAAGTAAAAACAATCTATGCATTTGGTGGTATATCCATTAAAAGCCCAAAGGATATTCTCATGTACAAAAACTATTTATTCATTTTGAAACATACATTTTTTCTCTGAGTTTTATTAAGCACTTGGCCAACTGGGGAAAACTAGCTTCATTATTAAGTAGGAGTGTGTTCATAATATATATCCTAACCTTTCTATTTATAAATATATACTTTTTTATATATATATATATATATCAACAAATAAAAAAGAAAGCAATTCATACTAGAAAGGTCAGGATATCTATTACAAACTTTCCCATACTATTTAGTTTGAAGTATCTGGTCACAGAAACACAGGCTGAGGCAAGGATATGAATTAAAAAAAAAAAAAAAGTATACAAATCAGTTTAGTCTAGCTTTTACAACTAGACAATTTTCCTGAAAAGAAATAAAGTACTATTCTGCATTCTTTCTTGCTTCAAACCAATAAAGGAATAAGAAATTAAATTTACCTGGGCAAGTCACTTAACCCCAATTGCCTCAGCAAAAAGCAAAAAAAAAAAAAATTTAATTTAATAGTTATTATGTAAAATTAGACAAAATTATAACAAAATGTATGTCCAAGGAAAATGACAATAGGAAAAGAGTAAAATCTGGATTCTATAGGTATATGAAATTAGGCAAGTTAATAACTTGTGCAAACAAGAAAAATGGCAAATAGTAAGGAAAATAATGGCAAAAAGTAAGAATGAATGATATTTGGTAGGAATAAGTCTTATAAAGTTGTAGCTCTCACACTTGTCAATACTGTCTAAAGGTAGGAAAATTAACTAATGGGATATATTAAATAGCTAATTTAAGGAAGGAATTAGTGATCAAGTCCAAGAAGTGAAGAACACCAAGCATTGGTGAAGAAATCTTTCTTGCAATAAGAACAAACTCAGAAAAAATTAGAATTTTGATAGAGACAAAAGAAACTGCGCAAATTGTACAAAATGATTTAAAAGTTGGTTTTTTTTTTGTTTGTTTGTTTGTTTTACTTTTTTGCTGAGGCAGTTAGGGTTAAGTGACTTGCCCAGGGTCATACAGCTAGGAAGTATTAAGTGTCTGACGTCAGATTTGAACTCAGAACTTCCTGACTTTAGGGATAGTGCTCTATCTACTTCACCACCTAGCTGACCCGATTTTAAAGATTTTGTACATATAAAAAGTATTGACTCAAGTAAGGAGGGGGAAAAACATGTACTGAAAAATAGGCTTTGCATGAGACATATCTGAAAAGATTCTAACATGCAAATTCTATGGGTACTGATTACTGAATATCATTGATACAAAGAAATAGTTCTCAAAAAACGATTCAGATTATCAACCACTACTTTAAAGTGTAAATTTATAGAGCATGCTTGCTTCCCATTCCTTTTGTGGACAATTTTTGCAGCAATTCATTGTTCCTTTTTTTTTTTTTTTTTTTGCTGAGGCTATTAGGGTTAAGTGACTTGCCCAGGGTCACACTACTAGGAAGTATTAAGTGAGTGAGGTCAGATTTGAACTCAGGTCCTCCTGATTTTAGGGCTGGTGCTCTATCCACTTGGCCACCTAGCTGCCCTGAACTCATTATTCCTTAATCAAAGATTGTCTTTCTTTCTAAACAACTTGTTCCATCCTCTAAGAGGTATGACTTTATTTCCTTCTTATTAGCTCACAATTTTATTTCTATGAGTAGCTGAACTCTGAATTCATTGTTAAATTTGAATACTCCAGTACTTGTCTGTATACTTTCCCCTAATGATTTAAATCTACCCTAAGTCCACAGATACAATGTTAATCCAAAATTTCATCTCTAGAATAAGGTAGTTTTTGTATCTATTTGTAAGCATCAGATAACATACACACATAGCTTGACATTTTTGCTAGCCAACATGGTTTTGTGTTAAGTAGAGAAAATGTGAATTGAGAATAACAGATATCCTAGTCTGGGAATTAGTTTAAAATACCAAACCAACCAGCTAAACAAACAGAAAAAAAAAAGTAAGACAAAAAATACCTCTCCTCCCTTCTTCATTCAGAGTCTATGCTACAAAAGCCAGAATCTCTTCTACTTCCTAGCAAAGCCAATTCTCTTCACCCCGTTTTTGGGGAAATAGGCATATTTAGCAAGCTTTTGTTTTTTTGGTTTTACTTTCTATTTAAACATTATTTACCTACAGAATTGATCATTAGAAATGTTAACCTGTATGTTTGTATATATGTATGTGTGTAGATATAGGCATATGACTGAAAATGGGCAGATGATGAGGGAAAATTCATTCTTTACCCTATTGAAACGAAAAATTTAATAAGAAGGAATTAATCTGAGAACTTGGAAGTATTTAAACAATAGGGAAAATGATAAATTATACAAGTCATATGAATTTAGTATTCAGATACGCAACTACTCAAATATATCTGTGACCTCATTGATTTGGGATTTCCTGCAAACAATGAATAGCATAAACCATCGATGTTTTTCAATCCTGTGAGATTATCAGCCATATCATCCTGCAAGTTTGCCGTAGGTATCTCTATCCAATATGTCTGAGGACTTCCTTGCTGCCTCCCAAATTTATAAAGCTATAATTGGAATACTAGTTAGCAACCTGTTACAGCTTGTTCACACCAGCCATGTTTCTTTTGATGGTCCTCATTCCATGTGATGCTCACTTTTATTTCTGAGCCAGTGCTGTTTTAGTTATCTGTTGTACAGCATTTCTTGCATAACTTTTATATTTAAAAGATGGTCTTTTTCTACTTTAGGAAGCTTGGGGTCATATGTACAGGATTTTTATCTGCTCTAAAAGAGCCAAAGAAAGCCTATGCAAAAATTTTATGCAAAATAAAATATATTAGCACCCACTTTTCAGTAAGAAAAAATGTAATGGAAAAACTATAACTGAGCTACATACATAAGAGATGATGGGTCCAGTAGTTCAGTATCTGACAGTGATTATGAGACCAATAGGGAGTGGACTCATCTGGCAGATTTTTTTTTTTTATTCAATTAATGTTTAAAAAATCAGTGACTTTATCAGGAATGGTAGGATGCCATCATTAGAAGAAGACATCAATGGCTTTCCACTGTTGGAGACATGAATTTTACCTCCAAACATGTGCCTTGACCACATGTATTCCCTGCTTGTTCAATTCTCCACCCATGTGCCCTGAACACACATATGTCCTACATTTGTACCTCACTGTGTGTTCCCTATACGAATTCTCTCATGCTGATGCTGTGCTTATTTGTGAGAGAGTAAACCCCAGTTTCATGGAAGAAATGTCTTATTGCTATTTTTCTCATTATTCCAATTCATTAAACTCCTTTGTTCTAAATAAGTGTCCTTTGGCTACACATATTGGTGGGTGTTTGTGAGCTATGGTTTTGGGAAATGTAGACAAGAATATCTTGAACCTGGAGCAACTGTTCCCTGGGAGACCTGCTTTTGAGAGTTTGGGGTAGATTGACTTCAGGTGCTACATACATAATTACTAAAACTATAAAATTAAAGAAAAAATTAGATGTAGCAAAGCCTACATCAAAAACTTTGGGCATATTTGCTTTTAATAGTTAATTAAAATATAAATTCATCATCTTATAATTTCAATCATTTTTTTCATGCTCTTTTGTAAAACTGTTTCAGAGATTGGAGGATTTGAGTGTGAGTGAATTCTATTTCTTTACGATGTACAAATAAAATCCATCAATTAAAATGGGAGGACATGAATCTAGTCCATTTCACTATGTAGAAGGAGAGGGTTGGTTTGACATTAACAATATACAGTACATTCCAACTTTTTCCTTGAATAAAATATTCATTGTATTTAGGTATATAGTAGTCTAAAATCCTTGATCTCTTTCATTTCTTAAACAGGAACAAAGATTTTTAACATACCTTTTTGTCATTCTCATATGTACCTCTCTTTTCACTGAAGTCACTGAGCAAAGTATATGTTGACCTGATTTGTCTGATTTTGACATATTCTTAATATAATTTCCCTATATCATTCTCTCCAAATATGTGGGGACATAAACTAAAGTTTAATTTATGTTGAGTCTTTTTCTTATGCTTATTATAATCACTCTAAAGAGATATGATGAAGTGCCCAGGAAATTATTCTTCCTTTTACCTTGGACTCAAAGTGAAATCAATTCCTTTTACCTCCTCCTAAGGAGAAGGTAAGGAAAATTATAACTGACCAGCATGCTTTACTGACTATGTGTCCAGTCACATAATTCAAGATAACCTTCCATTTTACTGTAACTTCCATATGCTTTCTGGATTTATTTA